>VXBB01017361.1:385012-435104 GCA_013399915.1 Illadopsis cleaveri | reverse complement strand
TTTTTTTTCTTTTTTTTTTTTTTTTGCCTTACATACTTAAATTTTGCTTACACCCTATTTTAGACATCAAAATAGGCCTTATTTTGCATTTGCCTAGTCTCAGCTTTGAGACATTGATTCTTATGCTTCTGCTGCTAAATTAAAGGCTCCCCTAGTTCTTGTATAACTCCTTTCTGATAAATTAAATAATTTGATCCCTTTAAGTCACTTACTGCAAGGCATTTTCTCCAGTGCTTTTGAGGGTTCTCTTTTGTGGCTTTTCCAATTCAGTATAATTTTCATCCTAAGTCTTCTTAGGACATTTGTAAATTATTTTGTTGTTCATTAAAAATGCAACAAAACCCCAGTGCATCCCTGGGGCTACTTGTTACTCTGTAACTGATAAGGCACTAGTCTGAATCCAGAATGTTTTCCTATTAAACATATGCAAAGACTTTCTTTCTCCATACTTCAGTACATAAGAGCAACCCAGAAGCAAAGAAAAAATCTTTGCTTCACAGGGAGGATCTAACTCTAGAAGACACAACTGCATATGCAGTTCAAATGCATAGTGATTTTTCAAGTGTTGCCTGGAAGCTGTTTTTAAATATAGTTTTGGGAGACACTTTTGAGTATGGCAAATTCGTACAGTTAGTCAAAAATGATACATATGCCTGTAGAATTAAAGCTGTCTGTAAATTAGCATTTTATATTTTGTTGCTTGTTCTTGGTAAAACCAAAGTATTTTTCACAGTCTTTTTTATTTAAAATAAAAAAGGCATCATCATGACATCTTATAGATATCGGTTCAATCTAGTGATGCATGAGTTTACATGCAAATGTCTGCATTTGGATAAAAACTGAAAGCATAGCACAAAGCCTAAGAACACAGACAAGATCTTATTTCTGAAAGACGCTGACAGTGTCCTGGCATTCCAGGTGCAAAACCCATAAAGTAAAATTGTTTGTTCTCACTCTTATGCATTTAGGAGGTGCACAGGCTGCTTTTACTCTCTTTTCCACTACTTCTTGGTATTTTCTTCCACTAAAGCTATTACACAAAGTGGTCAAGTCTTTCAGTCTCTCAGTCCTTCTCACTACCTAAACAATGCTGATATTTTTATCATGCCCTCATCGTTTTCTGTGTTTCAAGATGATAAGCTGGGCTTACAAAATTCTTGAGACATATTGCTATTAGGAGAGCTGGAGGTGGCTACTCAGCTGCAACAGAAATTTCCGTACCCCTGGGGTGATGGGAGGGGTTTGGGATAGCATAGCTTCTGCAAAAATCCCCTCCAGGAGATCTGACTTGCAGGCTGACTTACTGGTTGTGGCTGCATATCCTCAATGAAAGGGAACTTGGCTGGGTCTGCTTCCCCACCTGCCAGCAGCACTTCTGTTCTTGTTCTGCTGAAGTTTGACTCTCTGTAAGTGTGACTTATATTGTGTACCTGTAGTCTATATAACTTCCTTGCTGATAAATGCCAGAGATAAGAAAGTGCCTTCTCTGCAGCCTGCACATGACGTACTATAGCACTTCCCTAATGCCACCACAACATGAGTTTGTTTATGACAGATTGTTTTCTGTGCATTATCCTGAGCTGAGATAAAGGCCACACAAATCCATATCCATGTCAGGCTCTGCTTTGCTGTCTCCATCCTAAATCATAGCTGTGTTTTTGCCAGGTCAGGGGGATACATACTGGAATCTCTAACTCAGTTTGGTTTGGTATGCTGTGAGACTTGATTCAGGTTTGTACCTTTTAGTGGCCCACTAAATCAAGGCACTTTAAACTGGCAGTGTTTATGTGCTGAAAATCCAAACCAGACACTTTTAGATGGAAGACTTACTGACTGGCATAAATTATGCTTGGCTGATCAGCACCTGATACTGTGTTCATACAGGTCTTCCCTAGACTTAGCCATATCTCATTTGACCCCACATCTGACTACATACAGTGTGACCTTTATTTACGTTATTTACAGCTAGCCCCACAAATTATAAATTCTGGCTCTGTCTCAGATATTCATCTGAGCACTAAAGCATCTAAAAACCAGCTCTGCAAGACAGTCAGCCATCTGGAACAAGAAAAATTCATTTCCAAGATGTAGTGACAAAGCAACCTCCACACATCCTCTCTGGAGTGCTGGCTCACAGCCAAAAATAACTTTTCTATGTAATATATTGTGAAATATTTGTGGTTCTGTACTGGTGTTTCCTTTTACTGTTTTTCTCCTGGTTAGCTATCTCCTTGGTTGATGAGGATTTAGCCTACCTTTGTAGAACAAGAATTATAGGCTTGTTTTGGTTGCTTATCTAGTACCGTTTGTCTTTTTAAAAAATGAGTCCACTACTGATCTATATTGACTGATTTACTGAAACAAATGTAGAGTTGAGTGATTAAAATATTGCATTAATCTACTGTTCAGAACTATCTGAAGGAGTAGAACTATATGCAAGATTAATTTTGTTCAGTATTTCTCTTGCTACATTTCCTTTTCTTTTTTTCTGTAGAGACTTGAAATATTAGCACCAAATTGTCTGAAGCATTTATTTCTTGCCAGTAAGACTATTGGTTCAGACCTAGTAAAACATGTTGAAGCTTTTCCAACATAAGCACTATGTACTTTATGAAGTTTAAATTAGGTTCTTTATGAAATCAGCATTGGTTATATAATCACTGTACCATTTCATTAAACATGGATTATTATCAAGAACATTCTTTTTGGAGAATTTTGCAGGCTTCTTTCCAAGGGGAGCAGACAAAATCTTTCAATCTGACACACTGGAAGGAAGGAAATAACTGTTGATTTTTCATATTTAAATGCAGTTTATCAATTTATTTCCGCTTGGGTCATGTTTCATTTGAACCTGCCTGTCTCTGGGATAAGTTCATCTGAATACCTACTAGATGGATTTCTGGGCAGCTCTTTAGAAGACTGGAATTCTCCAATACATCTGATTATTTTATAGCTCTTTCTGTGCTTAAGGTTCTGGATAACATTTGTATAGTCTGGTCTTGGTCATATTCCTTGCAGTCCAAAGCCTGCTGATTTTCAAGGTTACACACAAACTCTGTGCACAAAGCCAGTAACTGTTTCTAGGAAACAATAAAGCAACCTTTGTTTTACTCCAAATTACTTGCCCAATTTTTGTAGCTGACAACTCACACTCAGTGTGTTTGAATTTTAGGGGTTTTCTTTTTGTTTGATTTTCTATGGCTAGATCCCATTTGCCATTTTACTGAGACAGCTGTTGCTATCTTTAAGATGTGTAGGAACAGCAAAGTATGTCTCCCATCCTATTCTCCACTGTTTTTCTTCCCTCTTCTCACTGTGGAGCCAGGAAGAGCTCATCTTGCTCCAGTACTTGGGGACAGCTTGAATTTGACTACTAGAAGACTATGTAGACAAATCTAGAAAATTTAGATAACAGAGGTGATGTGAAGCTGGAATCCACGGAAAAAAAAACTGTGCTATTTTCTCCTCCATTAACTCAAACTAATTCAGCATTTGGTGTTTTTTGCAGAAATCAATTTTTTAAAAGTGATTTATTTTAAATGTATGTGATAAAACATCATCAGCAAATAATTTCTGGATGTAAACAATATCATACTTTGGTATCAAACTTCCTGACTCTGCATTTCAAGACATGAATTCAGTAAAACCATAGTCCTTGAATATTTATGGTGCATAGGGATGAATAGTATCTATAAAAATATGTTTATAGAGAGTGAAGATATATTGGGCTCTTTGGTGTATAAGCTGTGCATTACTGAGGTGTTTTTCCCAGGTGATGGGGAATGCCATTTTGGTTAGGACTTTTACTTCTGCCAAGGTCCAACATTACAGCAATAACCAAATTTTCATATTGACTTTCCTCCCCTTAGAAGCCATTTTCTGCACTGCAATGCAGTGACAGTAGTATTGCCATAGGCTGTTTGAATGATTCCCAGCTGACTTGGTTTTGTAGGCCAAGACATAGCTATCATAAATCTATCATAAATCTATCATAAATGTCCCAACAAGGATGGGAGAGAACAAGGATAACAAGGGTTTACATCATAATGACATCACAATGTCACTGAAGTGCTCATCAACCTCAGCTTGAAATACAAATGGGGAAAGGGGGAAGGGAGAGGGAAAACATCTAAGGGAAAAAAGGGGCTGCATCCTGAATTATAACAGCTCACAGAATAACCAAAGGCAAAAAATAGTTAGATTTACCATCTCAGAAGGACTGGATTCAATAGTTGTTCTCTATATAAACCTTCTGTTTGTGACTAAATGAGTTCTTATGGATATAGTAATGACAAAGTAGAAGCACTTAGTCTGAACACACTTCAGGTGCCATTTCATAGCAAACAGGTAAAACTATTTCTATTGTGTTGTATTAAACCTATGACCCTCAAGGAATGGCAGCATCAAGGTATCACTTCCAGGAATATATAAGGTCTTGTCCACACAAGTAATTTTGTGGTTTTAGCACATACCAGCATGTCTGTTTTTCAGAATGTAAGCTTTTGTTTTAATATAAGTAATTTTGTACAATTTATGCTTAATGATGATATAGACCAGTCTTCTCCAGGAACTGAGTTTGCAAGAGATGTCATTTAGAATTGGATGGAGAGACAGCAAGGAATCAGAAGAGCTAATAATTATTTATAGAAAAGACTTTTTACATGACTTTGGTGATATAAGGGTCTTTAAGCAGCTTTAATGTCAATGAAAGGCAGTCTGGAAGCTGGAATAAGTTATGGTACAAAAAATTCTTCCTGTAAATGACAGCTAAAGCCCCATGTGTTTTCAAGTGCCTAAATTCCAAGACTTCCATGAGATATGGCACTACCACATTGTGTAAGAAGAATATAGTTTGAAATGATAGAAAAAATGAAAACTTCAGAGATGAGGGGATACCCCTAATGGGAACGTGTTAAAGAGCAAGAAGTGGAGGGGTCAGTCAATGTCTGGAGAACAAAGTGAGAGATTTGTCATGTATGGGAGGAAAAGAGAGGGACACTGGCCTTCTCATCTGTGCATTTGCACTGTAACCCTGACTTTCCCACGTTTGATCCTTTCTCCCTGTGCAAATTTGAATCGGTGGCAAGGTTATTAACAAACACATCTCTTATTCAGAACTTTTCTGTCATATAGCATTACAGTGACCCAAATTTGGCATAAAAAGGATGAATCAAAGCAAAGGATGACCAACTCCATTACAAACTTCTTTGACCATATGAAGAACAGCATGCAGCTCAAGCCCCCACAATCCATTCTAGCCTGGAGGTCACTTGAGCAGCAAACAAGATTTTTTGTTTCCACCCAAACCACTGTTGTTTTCCTACGGGTACAAAAGGAGGCCCAAGAGTCTGAAATGTTCCGGAAGTGAAAAGCTCTTATAGAATGAGAAACTACACCCTATTTGAAGGCATAACCTCCAAAAATTCTGTATGTATGTGGGTGAACATTTCCACCCATCTCTCCACAGCGTTTGAACAAAATGTCCAAGCTTTAAGAGTTTTCATCCCAAACAGATGCTTCAAACTCTCATTATTTGAGACTCCACTGATGTTTAAGGCTCCCATTTCAAGCGTTCATAATTTGCTCTGTGTTAGGACAAGTGGGCTTTCATAAGTGTCATGATGAAATAACAATTTAGCATTTTATCCAGTGTTTCACAGGATGCAGATTTCTAACACTTAAACTGAGGCCCTGCAAAGCCTCAGAACTGGTATATTTGTCTTTTGGTCTATATTTCCTCTTTAACTGCTTACAATAAATTTTGTGAAGGGTGGAAAAGTTGTATTCAGGCCTATAATATCATTGTGTGTTCTTTGCTGGGTACACTGTGATATGTGCTATTTGCTGACCTGGGATAAGATTGGGCAGAATGGTTGCTCTTGCAGTCTGATGAATCTCTGATGTGCTTTCAGTTTCTGCAGTGTTAGATTACTTTGGAGAATATTGTTGCTCAGAACTGAGCATCTGATCTTGCAAAGCAGAGGTATACCTCCAAGGAGATGATGAGACAAAACGTATTTTTGTGGTAGTCAAAGGCACATTTTGCATTTTTACAAAGTATTTTTGTAGTAAAATTACTAGTAATCTAGTAATTGTAGTAATAGTAAATAGTAAACTACAAATTATAGTAGTAACATACTTGTTATTCTAGTTCTCTTAATTTTCTGATTTTTTATTACTATAGACCTCCTGAGACAGGACAAGGCTTGGTATAAAGCACTTTATAGCTATTTGTCTTGGGGAATCTCAATATTTTCCACAGAGCAGAGCAAAGTCTTCTTTAGAGAACATATATGCCTGTTGAGACGGGTATGGGTTTTATTTCACCTTGATTACATCTAACCTGCAGTAAGTACAGACTTTTTCTTAATGGTCTAACCAAATCCTACTTTTCTTTTTCTCTAGCTCTATTTCCTACTGTTTGGATTTGGGTGGGGTTGGTTTTCTTTTGTTTATTTGTGGGGGGTGTGGAGTGGTTTTTTTTGTTGGTTGGTTGGTTGATTTTTTTTCTGTAGTCATACATAGGAGTTGTTTCCATTGGAAAGATAATTTTCTTTCCAGGTGGGAAAGGGAGCTGAACTGACCTGCCCTACAGCTCCCCAGTTGCTTGTCTGCTTCTGGCACCTGAAAAGCAGCAGAGCTCGCAGAGGGGACAGTCAGGAAGCTCATTGCAGTAATTGCTTTGGAATTGTATTGGTTTGGTGTAATATGAGATGCTCCCACAGCTGTCCTTTCCAAAAGCTTTAGAAGCAGATTCTTGATTCTCAGGGATCTGTAAACCACAGGGGAAAACCACTGCTTAACTAATCAGATTATCAGCTAGCTGACTTGCATGTAATACATATCTAAACACTGCTTAATTTGGGATATTAATTACAACCTGCACTGAAAGAATATACATAAGTCTTTAATTACATGGCAAGATCTTCAAATTGGTGGCTGGAACCCTCATTTCAAGGGTTTAAGAAGCTGATAATTGCTTGTGATAACCATTTTACTCTGTAAATAGTTTTTGGCAATATATTGACAAAGTACTGACTGATCTGTTTGCAGCCAAATGCCACCCAGATGGAACCCAAAACAGCCTGCAGTTTTGTAAATACAACATTTCCTCATAAAGCTTCAATATTGTCCCATTTGTTGTCTTACATATCTGATTGACTGTGAGTGAGCTCGGGCTAAAAGGTTTTTTCATTCTTAATTGTCTTTATTATAACTTCTTGTTGTGCAATGTAAAATATGAATCCCTTTATGTTCTGGGCTGAACCAACAAGGGACCTGTGCACACTAGTGTTTAGTGCATAGAAAGTAAATACTGCATATCCCATGACTGACTTCTTATCAAAACTGCACTGACGTATTTACAGCACTGATGTGTTTCCTGAATCTACTTGTAACCCTGTTATGTGTGAAAGGATGCCAGTGCCATGCTGACACATGGACGTGCATTATTTTCAGAACAAATATTGACAGTTTTTAGGGAATCTATAAAGGTAGAAAACGGTTCATTTAATGTTTCTTGAGCTAAATTGACATGTGGAGAGCTTTCACATTTAGCAAGGATAAGGATAGGGATTGAGAGATACATTTGTAATCAAGTTTTCTGTGCAGGATTGATCCCACTTTAATAATCCATAGATAAATCCTTAGAAATTCTTTGAAGAATACAATTCGGAGGGTAAGAAACAATGAATTTTTTCCTTGACATAATATAGTTCAAACAAGATTAAATCTTGCATCTCAACCTTTCTGAAGACATTTTTTGGTGGCTCGTTATATTAATTTGAAGGGAAAAAAAATTAAACACCCTTAAAAATACTTGAAACAAAATTCAGATACAGATCCAATGGGGAGCACAGAAATGCACAGAGCAGAGAGACACTACAAGCCTTGCTGAAACCCTTGGCAGGATGCATATCCTAAAATGAATAGGCTGAAGCTCATGGTGAAGGGAGAGGGCCTACATAATTGCATTTTTTACATAACTTTTCACAAAGGCTTTGCAGGAGGGACTTTTCTAGCAGATTTCTTTACAAAAGAAGGTAATTCTGAACTATATCTGATGCACTGGTGATAGCTTCCCTGTGGAGACGATTCAATTCTGCAAGTTTGTTCATGGAATTAGTAGAGTATCTGTAATATATACAATGAAATTTATCTCTCAGTTTCTAGTTAAAAAATACCAAACTGTATTGCTTCCAGACTTGTGAATGTTTTCATTTCACTAGTACACTGGATGAATTCGGTACTAATTAATGAAACTAATAAACAATTAATTATGAATCTGGTAATTAGTAACAGATTCAAACCTCCTGTCATAGTCTACAAGTGTAAGAAAAATTGCAATGTTCACAGAATATCAACCTAGCTTTTTCGTCTGTCTGCAGTTGTCCAACCTTCATCAAATTAGTACAATCATCAAAATAGTCCATCTAGAATATTTATAAACATTTCATTGTTTCACTGCTGTACTTCCCTGTGCTGCTCCAAGATGCAACAAACTTCTCTCAGCTGAGGAAAATTTTACATTAAATATCACACAAATGACATGAAGACTTCTTTCTGATACCTAATACCTAGACAATGTGAAAGTCATAGCGAAAATTTAAGCTACATACATAATTTTCTGACATAAAACCTGCCTAAATACAAAAATGTAATTGAGTAAATCTAATTAGTACAAATACATTTCTTGACATATCTGCCCAGCCACTATACACAAAAACTCTTCTCTCAGTTCTGCTCTGGCCCAGCCCTGCCCCACAGTTTTGAATTCAGTAATAAACTTCACAAACCTGCTGTGTCTATTTTTGCTACAGGTGGGATTTTCAAGGCTGTTTAATTTTACCTTCCATTAAAGGTAATAGCAATATTTCTCTTCTAATCAATTTAAGTAAACCAGGCCAGCATGAATTATCCTCAGAAATCTGACTGTGCTTGTTATTTGAAGAAACCACACTTAAACAATGAGAGCTAGAAAGAACCCTACGTAGACTAATTTGTCATTAGTTCCCTCTCTAATTTTTGCTTTGATACTTGGCAGTCAAGAAATGCAAGCGTTAGAGCTGTAAAATAGTCCTACCTGGCTGTTTGACACCTGACAGTGATATACTCATAGAGATATCTCTCTAATGGCATCTTCAAAGCAGTGAGCTCCTGTGATTCTCAGGTAGCCTTGCTTGAGGCCAGGGGTGGCAGGCTCAGCAGGAGAGGTGGAATGAAATGGGCTTCTAACAATGATCATAGACATTTTTGAGCTAATTCAAAATCTACAAAGAACTGATGTTGTCTCTAAGGCAAGAAACAACTAGTTTCAGTCTTGTCATAAATACGCAACTTTTCAAAAAGCAGGAGAGCCTAGATTGATTGGCCTACAAGTTCTACATTTACCTCTAAGCTTTTTATCAGTTATGCATGGTCATTTTAAAGTAGTTGACTTCATGCTGTAAACCACCCTGTACTGGTATAGTTTGTACTTGCTGCCAGAGAGGAAAAAAAGAGGCTCCAGCTGAACTACAGCTTTGAAAAAGAAGGAATGGAAATTAGCCTGTGTTACAGTCCCACAATTAAATAGTTCCTTGTATCTGGTGTGGCTTCTGAGCACTTAACGTGAGAGCATCTGTTCTATACTGTCTGCATGACACAGATACTCCCACAACCCCTGGAACTTCTCACTGAGAGTCTTCTGGGAAGCTTTCCTCCTGTAGGGGCTAAATGAATGGGAGTATTTCTAAAGAATCAGGAAAGCTGAAAGTGACCTCTGGGACATCTGGAGGTCCATAACCCAACCTCCTGCTTGAAGCACCTCCCATGAAAGCAGGTTATTCAGTGCCTTGTCCTGTCAGCTTTTGAAAGTCTTCAAACATGGAGGTTCTGCCACCTCTGTGCAACCCAAATCATCATAAAAAACTTTTTCTCTATATTTGAGTCAGAATTTCTTATGTATTTCTTCAGTCAGTATTTCTCATTTTGTTGTATCCATTTCTTTTGCTTCTGCTGTGCACATTTGAGAATAATCTGGCTCTGTCTTCTTTGCAGTCTCCCTACTGCAGACAATATTAATTATCCTTTGTAGCTGTACCACACAAAATAGAAACCTCTTCAGAACTTCTTCCCAGTTCTGGCATTGTGTAGAAAAGACCAAAGACTTCAGAAACACTGAGAAAAGGAAGAAAAAATGGGGAACCTGGCTCTGGTATTCTTTTCCATTACAAATTTTGCATGGAAAAATTGAGTAAAAATGTATCAGTAGTACTGGGAGCAGAGACTTGGAAGCTGTAGAGTCATTAAGATGTGCAGTCAGACTTCTTCCTTTTATTCTCTCTCTGTGGCTTCATGAATCTTTTCATCACTGCATCTCTCTGCAATGGTCCTGCTAGGGAGAGAGGTAGCTAACCACCATCAGGACTGGTGGGTTGAAGTGTTTGCAAAAGGGCGTTGAAAAAAAGGAAGTCCAGTTAATGTTACACACACTGCTGTGTAACAGAAGTGTGTTATTAAGCATGTTTGTCATGAGACTGATGAAACAGCAAACTTGAAGGATTCATCTGCTCTAGGCATACAAACTGAGAATGGCAGACAGCCCTGCTCAGCCTCATGGGTTTAGAAAAGTAAAGGCAGCTAGATGTCTGCTGGACATCATAAAAAATAATTTCCTCCTAGAAATGTCTTTTTCTCCCTAGTGACAGGGAATATCAGATGCTACCTGTTATAAAGCTCATGCCACGAGCAAGAGAGGCAGTACTAAATTGTGTGCAGATCACAATGAATTTGCAGCAAAAACACCCATGTTGCCTTACTTAGGGGAAATGAAACAGCTAGAGAGGTAAGTGAAGAGACGGAATAACACGGAGGGAGCCAGTACAGAGGAGAGAGCAGCTCTAGGAGATACAATAGGAAGGAGGAGGCTGTGATGGTGTGAAGAGAGAGAGGCAGAAAGGGACTCATTGGTCAATGAAAGATGTACAGAGCTCCCTGGCTGTTCAGATATTCATGCTTTGGGACCTTCGGCAGCTGTCCCTCCTGTCTGAAGACAAATCTCCCCAGCAGGCTGTGAGCATGTCTGGAGGGCATAACCCCAGCTTCCAGTGTCTCCTAGTGGGCCCCTCTCCCTGCATACTTCTTGGCTGTGTGGTGGCACCTTTGGCTGAGTCCATTTCTTTTCCTTGCTGTCTCCACAAGCTGCTACATTATGCACCTGTTTAGCACCTGTGACTCCATCAGATATCTGGTATCAGGTTTTTTCCATCCACTGTGTTTTGATAACAGCCTGCCATCTGTGTGAAAAGGACAAGGAGGCATCTCTAGTTTTAGATGTTGCTCCCCACATCTAGGTGCTGTAGTGCTGGCAGCATGTGGAATTTCTCCCTTTAGACTATTTTATCTCCAGCCAGGTAGACTTCAGAGAGGGATATCTGGTTCACCCAGTGATATCATTAAATGACTCCTTGTTTAATGCACATGACTTAAAGTGATAGGATGTTTTGCTTCAAGACAAAATCACAATTGCTTTGAGGTGCCTGGAGGTACACACCTTTCCCAAACTACCACTTAAATCTTATCCAAGGAGAAAATTTCAAAACACCTGTCAGTGCACTGTATTTTAAATTAATCCCTATGAAACAAACACTTGGAACACAGAGCTCAATACTTAACCCCTGATGCAGACTCACAACGACTCAATAAACCAGAAAACTGTTCTGAAGGCACACGGAAAGAAGTTGGTGGTTGATCCTAAATAAATGTAGTTGACTGGCAGGATTTGGGGTAGTAAAAGGCTGTGCCACAGGTGTAAAGGGGCAGCACTCTCCAATCTTCCATACCTGTTGAGGATGAAGAACTGAGTTTCACCAGGGCTGCAGTAGCCTTTAGTTAGCCCTGGAGACCATCATGGTTGCTTTAGAGCTAGTTCTCTGAGTTCTTCAAATATCCTAGAGGTAAATCTCACACAGCTGTGTGTCATGCAGAGTCCATACCATTTAGATTCCTAGAACACCAAAGAAAGATCTCAGCTGCCTATTCTCTACTGTCTAATGCCTAGAGGAACTCGGCAGGGTCTCAAAAACATTTTAAGTGCATAAAGTCAGCCTGGAGCAATCAAACTGCATGCACTAAATATATATATTCCTTGAAAAAATCAACTTTTCCTACGGACAAACATGTACTTAATATGTTGGTTGTTTTTAGAATAGCTGATTTGGCAATGCTGGATTTCATACTTTTTTTCTTCTCCAAGCCTTTGACAGTTCACTGTAAGCTTCGAAGTCTGCATCCTACAACCATGAGATATCTGAATAAAAGTCAGGTAATTTCAGAATTAAAGATTCACTGAAGGGTCTCAAGAGCCAGAGTTCAGCAGCAAAGATAGCAGTCCATCAGAGACCCTCACATCAGGACATTTAACTCTTTCTCCTTGACTCCTTTGCCATGGGTTTGTGTTTTGCACAGAGGGCCAGACTGCACTTTCTCTTTGCACTGGTATACAGGAGGTATGTTTCCCTTCCACACCTATATTATCCCACTTCTGGTCAAGTAGGCATACTTTGGAGTTGCAGTACCAATCTCTTGGGATGTTTTTCATCAAACAGTTTGCATAGCAAACTATGCAATGACACACAAAAAAAGTGATTTTACTATATGATTTTACTATCACACTTTTTCTACTGTGCCTCTTATTGTGGACTTACAGGACTGTAAACCACTTCAGAGGATTTGCTGAATATAATGTACTAACTGTGAGGCTCATGTAATTGTCTCTGGTTTACCACTGCTGAATCCATGCGTTTGTAGCTCCACTGCAGCCTCTCCTATCCTCTGGTCCTGTATGACAGATGCAGATGATCTGTGGTCCAGCAACCTGCTCCCTCTTGGGTAAGAGGCAGCGAGCAGCAGAGAAGCTGCTGAGTTCTGCCACACTTTGGTATTTGCCCCTGAGCCAGGTGCCATGGTTAATGGGCTGCAGCTTGAAGACACAATCCACAGGCTCCAGGCTGCTCTGTGACCAGCCTCCCACGCTCCCACATTCACAGCTTTAGCAGGGAGCTAATACTGGTGCGTTCTGACTTTCTTAGGCCATAATTATTTTTTACCACTCACTTGAGAAATGTGAAAAGACGAACTACATTGATGAGGCTCAGCAATAGTAAGATACAAGTTTACATTTTGTTTTCTCTTTTAATTACAGTAATTATATAGTCCATGTCACACTGCAGTCTCGGAGGCAATTCAGAAGACCTGAACTGCAGAGCTGTCTGCATTTGAAATATTCCTGCATGTGTAATAAACCATCTCCTGAAACAAAATTCCAACCATATTGCTACCCCTGTCTGCTACAAAAGGGCAAGTCTTTTGCAGGATGCTAATCCCTCATCCTGCACAGCTTGTTCTGAGGAGGGCTAGGGCACAAGGGTGCAAAGCTCTCATTATTGTCTATTACCTAATGATAAGCATGCAAGGGGGGAATCTGCTCCTCTATAATCAAGACCAGATGAAAAGCTGTCTGACCTGTGGATGTCTGAAATAACAGTTTGGTCTCATTCCACAACATACCTTGCAGGCGGCTGTAATGGTTTACCCAGAAGTCTGCTGCTGTACTACTGTGTATAATCAGGTAACTTCACTAAACTTGGAATCAGACATTTAGAATATCATCCTTCCTGAGCAGAGGATAAGAAGATCTTTGTTACTTTTGATATCTGAACTACTATGTCTAACCAAAACACCTTTAACTGGTTACTTAATTTAAGTAATCTTCAATTCACAGTAAGAAAGCCAGCTCTCCATATGTTAGCTTTCGACAATTCCTGTAGGACTTTGATGTTGTGTTTCTCTGTAGCCGCATTCCCTCTGGAAATATGGGATGTAATAAAAGTTATTTTAAGGAGAAGAAGAAGAAGGTATATTTATTTTTCCTCATTTATCTTCACATCTAACAGATGCAGCAGTTCCAGACTGAAGCAGTGTCTGAGAGCCAGTGTGGTTTTGGAGTGTCACAAATAGCTGTGGTATATTATCATTAGGTGTCAATATTAAGTTGGATCGTGATTTGCCAGTAAATGTGAGGAATGCAAGTATTTTTGGCTCTTGGCTATTAGGAAGAGGAGATGTGTGGTTTGTATCTATCCTGGCCCTGGAAGGGTTGTTCCTCTTATGAATGTTTTCTTCCTGGTTTACTCAGCTGGGGTTCTCAGTCCCCTCTGGCATCTCCCAGTTTACTTCTAGGACAGCCTGTTCTGCCTGAGATGTTGCAGGTGTTCCCCAAAATTTGTGGTTCCAGGGGCTGAGAATCAGACAGACTGTATTACAGAGAGTGCCTTCACCCTTTCCTCAGAATTTCCTACATCAGTGGGAGTAATAAGACTGCAAAATCTAAAATAATCCACAAAGAACTCAGTGCTGTGGGACTGGCTGGCTCAAGACACAGCAGTCTGAGCAACAACCCTTTTCATACCTTCACCTGGCTTCAGGGCAAAGGAAAAGACCAGGGAATGCCTTTCAGTCCTTCCCTTTAATCTTTTTCCAGCTGTTGCTGGATTTTGCATGGGTTTCTTGGAGTGTTTGCTCGAGGTGACACAAGATGAGCATCATGTCCCTGGGGTGTAGGCTTGCAGTGTGCAATGGCCAGCTGCATTTCAGCAGATGAGGTGGAAATGTGAGCAGTGTGGGCCACTGCAGGAAGATGTCCACTCACCAGTGACAGGCCAGTGACCATATCAGCATGTCCTCTCAGTGTCACTGAGCTCAGACGGGGCCTTTCCAAGCCTGGCTGCCACTCTGAGGCAGCAGAGGTGTATTTGAGCTGCCACTACTGGTATTATCTTTGCTTTCTAAGATAAAGAATTTTATTTTGTGGCACAGTTAAGTCTGATATTTCTCACAAATGATAAATTCAATCATTATGTATTGCTGTTGCTTATTATTTGTGAAAAGCTGGCTGTGTGCTCAGCATTTTGATGAATTCTGACTCCTGTCTTTATTGATTCTATAAGAAATATGACAAAATGGAAAGCAAAATTTTTGTTAGTGAGGATTAAAAGATGCTGTGAAGCAAAGATGAAAGGACTGTTGTCACTCACCATTCCCATTTACAACATGAACTGTTTGGATTTATAATGGGATACCAAAGAACCGTGCCATTATATGCTATAACTATTATGCATGAAGATGCTATAGTGGCACATTTGCTTCAGCTCTATTAATTTCTTTTGGATCAGAAAATATGTAAATTGCCAATGAAGCAGTAAATAACTATCTACACTTATTTTACTAGTACTAAAGTTAGTTTCTGCCTAGCTCCAGACTCTGGAGGAGGCTGAAGTGCAACTGTGGATTTTGATTCTGATCTCCCAAGTGATTTCCAGCTCAAAGCCCTCTGCTGAGTCAGTGATGGTCTTTCACTATGTCACCATCTAGATGCAGATTTTTCACCTTTAATCCCTTACAGCATGATTAGGCAGGCTTGGACTTATCAGAAATGCCAGAGAGTTGTTAATCCTCACTCACTTGCCCCTGCCTTCTTCTGACTGCTGTCCCAGTCAGCACTGAGGGTACAGGTGACACCCAGGCAGGAATTGGTGTGTTCCAAGAGTTTGTGAGGAAGCCCAAAGCCTTCCCTCATGTCCAAGGCAGTTTTGAGCAGCTCTTCTACCTCCAGGACCATAATACAAAACCACAGACCCAAAGACAAGTGAGGTTTCTCCAGACCCTATGCCCAGAGTGGCTCAGTGTGCTGGGGTTTGGAATTCTGCTAAATTGCCAAGGAAAACTGGGATTCAGTTGGAGTCCTTGTTATGTCCGAGTCTTGAATGTGCTTTGTCTCTTTCATAGTGTCTACAGATTCAGGGCTGCATCTGACACTTCCTATTGACCTGGCTGCTTTTCCTTTGTCTTCAGTAGATTTTTAGGTTCTGCCTCATTACACATTAAAAGACTTATATCCTCCTTTCACTAACCCGGGCTTGACCTCATTTGTCCAGGGGCCCTCTCCCAGCATTTGGGGAACGAAACCTGTGTTTGGGAATTGACGTCTCCCTGTGACAGAGGGTGGCACTGGTGTTTGTGTCTGTCTGAGGCAAACCTTGTTTTTCTTCCCTATTACTTTCTCTCTAGCTTAGCTGACTGTGTGTTCCTGAAGACTTCGAGGATGCTTTTTGCATAGAGGTGGCTATATGCATGCATAAGGAAGGGAAAGAGGGCAAACACAGCTGTCCTCTGAGCCCCAAGCACTCCCTGGCTCACTGTGCAAATGGTGCCTGCAGCACTGATGGAGGCAGGGGGAAGGAGGTGACTTCTGCTCCTCGCGAGTGTCCCTCCATCAGCCTGCAACACTGCAGAGGGAAAACACTAAGGAAAACAAGAAGCAGGTTAGGATAGGTAGAAGGAACAACGTTTCAGTGAGCTTTTCCTGTTATTTCCTAGGGCATTGCTGCTGAAGTTCAGTTTCCAGAAATGTAGCTACGATAGCAAACGTGTGTTCCAATGTACATCACTGTGTTTCTGTCATTTGTTGGTGTACATAACCAGAACTGAAACACACATCTATGCGCTGATGTAAAATAGTGGGAAAGAGTCTAATATGAAATCATTTACAAAGGAAGTTGCTCCATGACATGAGCTCCATGACAGCTCCTTTCTTTGCCTGTTGTATGCTTTGACCAACTACACTGGCCTGTGAGTAAGGGTAGGTGAGGAAAAAGCACATTTCAAGAATGGGTTACTCTGTGCCTGAAGAATAGTCTGCATGGGTCTGAAAAGTAGGCATTGCCAGAAATCCCTCATCCCACAGAAAAGCCTAGAGATCTAGTGCAGCTCAGAGGACTGGAGTTTGTACAAACAGGAACGATGTTAGCTGTCAAACTCTGCACCCTTTTATTTTCTAGGTATAAGCAAATGCTATGTTTTCTGAAATCAGCAAATATTAGCAAGAAATTCAGGCTGTGTCCAAAGTAATAAAATTTTATTTTGAAATGGGCCATTTGGCATAGTTCAAGAGAAGCAGAACTATTTTTGTTTCAAAAACAAATACATTAACTTTATTGGAGTTGTTAAATTAGAACCTATGGAGTTTCAGAGGGTGATAATTTAAACTATCCTGTTTCAAAGTATCAGAGGAATCTTAAGCATATTTAGTGTTTGCTATATATAACAGATCTGTGTGATTTTATCTGAGTCATCCTCCTCCTACTTGGATGGCTACTTGTTTACTTAAAACCAAGACACAAGTCTCTGGGGAAGCCATTGACATAATCACACTTTGGGTGGTTTGATTAGCCCAGTCAATTCTCTGAGGCATCTAAACAGTGCAAATTCTCATCCCCACTGGTAAACACCTCAGGGTATGCCAAGAAAGCCAAAGTAAATGGCACTAAGTTTAGTGTTTTAAAAATTTTCCTTTCAAGAAAAAGATGCTGTTTCTCCCTCTGACAGTAACATGCTTCTCCATAAAACCGCTGTTTACTGTGTAGCTTCCTGTGACTTTACAAAAAGTACATGCTGAGCTCTTCACCCTTCTACAAATAGAGATAATCATGCTTGTAGGAGGCTGAAGTCTTGAGTCAAGTGACAATTGGCTGCTGGTAGTAGCACCAGTGTGATTATGATCCAACAGCCACTGTATTTGACTCACTGACAACTAAACTTGTGGCCCAGTCTACCAACTGTAGGAGCCATGACTGCTACTTAGCAAAACAGGGTGCAAATGTCACTAGGGCCCCTGCAGCTCAGAGAACTATTCCAACTTCCAGCAAAAGTCTGGAGTGAGCTTTGTGAAGTCTAGGCTGAGCCGTGTTTTTGTGAGCAGGGATAAGCAGGCAGTGTCAGCCACTCACAGAGGGGCAGAAGATAAAACCCTGATGGGATGTGCTCCACAGATCGCAGTGGCTTTGCTGACCTTAAGGAGCTACAGAGGGTGAATTTCCAGAAGACCTGAAGGACAGCAACAGTGTCTTCACATTGGCAATGTTACCAAACTCTGCAGGGGTCAACCCCTCTACTAAACTTTCACCATCTGTATGTGGTTCTGCTTCACCTTCCCTAATAGACTAACGTTTCCACAGCACTTGTCAACAAAGCAATAAAGTACCTCCATGTAGCAGTAAATGTCTTCTAAATAACACAATTGATTTAATTTGATTTTGGGCTTGCTGAGGACACTCACACTGTGGGATGTCAGTATAGGTGCAATTGGTAAATACAACACCAACAGTGTGCCACCCATGTAAGAGTAAACATTTCTGTTCTGAACAAAGAACCGCTTTGTTCCCCATACCTGTTCCTGCCCTCAAGTGCCAGCAGATGAGCTGTGGCCCTATTTTGGGCTATCTGGTCACAGATATTGCCTTGCCTTGCCAGGCTCCAGAAGCAGACAACTTGGGAAGTCAAATTCCCACCTCCAACTGACAGCTGGGGCTGGAAAAGAAAACATAGCTTTAACCCACAATATCCATCAGTGAACAAGATATGTTCAGAATAATATTGTCCTGGCAATCAAAAAAAACCAAAACAAAACCACCCCAAAAATCCCCCCAAAAAACCACCAACCAAAAAGCAAATAAAACAAACAACAACAACCAAAAAACCCACCACCCAAACACCCAAAAATTCTCCTGATTTTCTTGTCATCCTGGCAGTGTAATGGCTGGATTGGATGGTGGCAGTACCCTGCTGTTGTACTGAAGTCTTCCTGCAGTCCTGAGGTTCAAAGATTTCTAGTTCTAAACAACTCTTTTCCTTTGGTCCCAATAGGTTTCCAACCATCTGGGCTGCAGATCAGCTGTGCAAAAAGCTCTGTGTTTCTTGCCCTGGTGAAAAGATAAGAGTAAAGGTCAACAAATTCAGATTCAGATGAAGCAAGGAAGAGTGAATTCCAAGAACTCTCCACTCTGTGCCATAGCTTCAGCTGCCAGGCATTTAAACCCATAGGCTGTGAGCAAGAGATGGCATGTAAAATATGACAGGTGGCCAAGTTTATTTAATATGTTGGCTTTTCCACTGCTCTTAGCACTGTTATCAGAACACTTAATTTAGTTACATGGAGCAACATGGAAAAACACTGGCGAACATAAAAGAAAAAGCTGCTTCCAGGTAACTTCCAAATTACTCCCTTTGCATTGCTGGAAATCTAATAAAGCACTGATTACATATAGGAGTGATGAGTTTTAAAATATGCTCAGCTTCAGCTTTTACATACATATTGCTCAAAAAGCCTTGGGGCATGAAATATGAAGTCATCTTGTCAGGACCTCAGCACAGACACCATAAGGTCTTTTGAGCTGGCTCCTCAAAGGCTTCTGTATTTTCCCACATGGCAGCTGGGAAAGGGCCAACTCTCTGTGCTTGGGAGTCACTTTCCTCAGTCATTCTTTTGGGATGGGACCACTGTAGCAAGAAGATGAGTTAATCAGCCCTCCAGTATGACATAGTCCAGCTAATGGGAAATCCCAAGGAAGGCAGGTCATGTGGCAAGTACTGGGAAGCATGACAGCAGCCACCAGCTGAGGTCCACAGGAGCTGCAGGTTCTGCGAGGGTTTGCTCTCCTGTCTGGTATTCCCAGGGGCCTGAGAAGCCAGGCTTATCCATGTGCTTTGCCAAAGAGTGACACTTGCTTTGTAGAAGAGAGTATTATTTCAGGGGATTTAAATGGACAAATCAGATATGCTTCCCACAGTCACACACTCCTGTGGTTGAACACTCAATGCAGCATGACTGGAAAGTGCTGGAGCTCATGCCAAAACTGTCTAGAACATGGAAGTGGACAAAGGGCAGCTCTTTGCTCTCAGGTTGGCTTGAACCTGTGTATAACCAGGCAGGGAAAACAGCTACTCTCTGGGAGCACCTCAGACTACAGACACAGGCACAGCACAATTTGCTACCTTCACTGTAACTCTGGCTTTTAGACCCTTTGTGCCCTGCCCTGCCTTCTGGCTCTTCTTTAGATTGCCCATATCTGATGGGCAAGAGTGAAATCCAGCTTCTTCACTCATTCTTCTTCTCACTTCTCTTCATCATGTATCTTTGCTGATTGCCTTGTTGCCAGCTCTGGTACTGCTCCAATAACAGAATAAGAATAAGCCAATTCAACTCACAAGAATGGCAGAGAATTAAGTCAGGACAAATAAATAGGGAGAGGGAGGAATGTGGAAATAGGGATGGAGGGAAAGGGAAATTGGTGAGGACGATAGCAAAGGCATTCTTTCTGTGGCAGCCAGATTTTAACTTCATTCAGTGGTCAGAAGTTATTGGTGGGGTTGGTATCTCAGCTTGGGCTACATGCAGATATATCATCCATTTAAAAAACAATATTCCGATATTGACTGATTGATTGATTGATTGATTGAGTGATGCTGTGTCACAAGAAGGCTGTGCTTGGGAAAGCATACAGCTTCTGAGTTCTGCCTCTCTGAGCACTTCCCATCCAGAAGATTCATGGCTGGAAGAGGAAATCCAAAACTGTCAGTCAGGGCAGGATGCAGTTCTCTCAACTTGCTGCGTCAGCTGAGCAAGAGATTTGAACATTAATGGTAGAGACCTTTGAAAGTATTTTCCTTTTTAGAAGGCAAGCTACCTCTTCAAAATGGCATGTCTCCCTGTAAGCAGGACATTTATAAAGTAATTTGAAATCACTCCCACAGGTGTTCAGCACTGAAACACGAGCAGCTACAGCAACCTGCACAAAAGCCAGCAGGGGAGGAGGCAGAATGTCATCCTACAAGTATCTGCTACAAAATACAATACAAAAAGAAGTGACATTCCCCAAATCCTTCTGAAGCAAAGCCAGGGGTGACTGCACCAGCCTGCTATGGTATGCTGGCACTCAGGCTAGCATTTGACACTCCCTGAATTTCCTTCCTCCTCTGTGCAGTTGTAATTCATTAGCAGGCAAGTGCCAGCGGGAGGGGGAAGATGATGTCAGCATCTGTACCTGGGCTGGAGTAGAGCTGGTGTAGGCTTGCAAGTAAAGGAGTCAAGAATCACCAAGGGAACTTGGTAAATCAGAAGGCAGGAATTCAAATGAATGTAACAAGGCCCGAATGAAAAGACAGCATTTAATCTTGCACTGTTTTTCCTGATTTTTCTCCTACTGTCCTCTGGCAGTGTGTCCAGGTACAAGGATTGCATCATCTGAATGGATGTCTTGGTGATTCAAAGCTCCCAGGGCCCTGAAGGGCAAAGGAGCTGCACAGCAGCTTTAAACAAATTAACACTTTCTTGGGACTTGTTCCTGTCTATGTTGAGAAAGGACTTTTCCTTGAGAGGAGATGAAAGGTCTCCAGCATTGTGCAAACCATCCATCTATCCTCACCACAGCTTGTAAAGTATGTGCTGGGACAGATCTCAGGCTCAGCTAGGAAATAGCAATAACAGCTATTGTTAAGGAGAGGCTGCAGCTGACCCATGTTAAGATGTTATTGTACACTGAGCCCTACTTTCCCTTCTTACCTATCACAATGCACTCCAGCCCAAGCATGGTCCTGGTTCCTAACTGCATGTTTTGAATGCTCCATCACTCCTGTGTGAGCTGGTTCATCTCACAGGTTACAAAAACCAGGGAAAATGAAAGAAGCATTTTCTGTCAGTTAAGTGAGCTGAACTGGTTCATCAGATTGTCAGAGGAACAGTGGAGTTGGCATGAGGTGGGGGCAAAGACAACTGCCCAGGAGGGAGAGAGGAGAATCTGCCCTGTTTCAGTGGTAATAAGGCATTAACTAAGGCATGCACCTGGTGAAACCTTACCCTCTAATGCAGTGATATAATTGCTCATTTCTTCACTCCCTGGCACAGTTCTGTGAAAATGAGCTGTACTAGCCTCAGGGATTTTCACAGGAGATTTTTGTTTTCCAGATCATTTTGAGACTGAGGGGATACAAAAGGTGCCACCCTGTTGGCAGGTCTGAGGAGGCAGTAATCTTCATGGAAGTGTGAGAGGATAAAGAAATAACCTCTTAACCCTGTTAATCTGTGGCCTGGACAACATCTCTAGCTGCGTCCCAAGAGTACAGTCAGGCAGTATATTTGAACTAGGCTAAAAGATAAGCACTGCCAAAAAGTGCCAGGCGGCCCCTCTTCCCTTTCCACTTGGGTGCACTCCTGCTGTTTCCCTTGGAGCATCACTGATGCTCATCTTGAATCTGTGGTGAGCTGGTAAAGGAGTTAATACAGGCAAAACAATCCCACAAGAAGAAAGTGAATATTTTTCTGCTCATTGAGATAGATCAGGTAATGATAAAGTCAGACCAACTCCAGCTCCAGCATAAGGAGGATAACTTTTCAAAACCACCTGCTGCTGTGAGTGGCACAGCTTCATCATCAAGAGCTGTAGGCAGCAAACACAGCACTTGCATCCCCGTTTGAATATAGGATGCTTAGCTCATCATCATGGTCTATTTGCTGTAGCTGATAATATCCACAACTGTGGTATTTAGGGCCCACATTCAATAAAGATCACAAATAAGACAATGTTGAGATACTTACCACAACACCATACTGAACAGGGGTACGTGCACAAAGTTTAGAAACCTTGAGTAAGTGAAACAGCCACAAAATGAGCTCATTTCATTGATCTGCTTTGGGTAACGGGCATCCCTTAAAAAAACAGGATTTTCAGCTTTTACTTTTAAAAGAGTGGACCACAAACCTTGTTTGTTTCTTACGTGCTTTTATTCTGAGTTTTGCCTCTTCAGTTTGCCTCAGTATTTTGTGGCTTTTTGTGGCCTGTGTCTTGCTGGACTGAGTAGGACCCGAAGGAAATACTTCTTTATGGTCAGAGCACCTAGGAAGTCAATCCTGAAATGGGAAAGAGTTCTCAGCCTCAGCTCTGACAATCTGCTAATCCCTCCAGACAGTGTTGAAAGGATATTTGAGACTTCCATTGCTGGACATAAATCAGTATCACATTCTATAGGATAGTTCAAGAATGCCTACAGAAAGTTTATGATTTGCATTAAGGGCTTTGTGGGTTCCTGTGCTTTCCTTGTATTGTTTTGTTCCCTATGGCTAAGGCAGAACCCAAACTTCCCACCCCACCATGCATTCCCCAGCAAATAGGTCCTAGACATACATTACAATGTAAATAGATGCCGAATACGTGGGCAGAATAATTAAGCTTTAAAATTCTAGCCGAAAATCCATTGTCACACAAAACGGACCATACAGATAAGAAGGAGGTAATGAGAACAGCCTTTTACTGGCTGCACTTAACCATAAATGCTGGCCAGAATTCAGGAAGGATTAGGTGTTTCTACAGGAACCAGAGCATTTGCAAACACAGCACTAAGCAGCTGCTAATGCTTTGTGTTTGCAGCTCTGGGCCAGAGCCCATTTCTTGAGTTCATTCACTCCTTTGCTTTCTAAAACACCGCTGCTATAGGCTGTAGGACTTTTCTGCCATCTCATCAGTGTAGAGGTTCATCTTCAATAGCAGGTCTAGTAAGTGTGCTTGTGCAACTTTCTGTTATCTTATGAAATCCTGTGGATGATGTTGTCAAATTGCTACAGTTCTTAGTTGTCTATGTATGGTAAGACAATCTAATTATTATATAATTTTTAAGTAAACACTGCAAGCAGGTTATTTTTACATTTTGGTTAAAAAGTTTTCAGAAAAACAAATCTAAACAGACTCAGCACAAACGATATTGAAAAATAATATAGAATGTACACGACTTCACACCCCACCCTTACCCCCAATTAATAGCTTATTTCATGGATCTGGGCTCCATTTACAAAAAGAGTGACTTTAGTACTTACAATTTTGCTAACATTGCTAGCATTCATTTGGTATGCACAATGTACAGAAATAAATCCACTTAACTTCTTGTATATTGTATCGGGTTTTACTAGATGATGATACATTACTCGAAGTTGAGTTTTTGAGTTTGTGAAAACTCTGATTTTCTATACTCAGTGGTTTACAATCTGTAGGACAAGGAAGGAGTGTTATCTCATTTGACTGGGAGAGCAGGGGCACAAACAAGCTTAGATGGGAATTTAATAATACAAATAACCTACAGCAACTGGGGACTGCTGTTCTGCTGTCCCACTGCACTGCCACCCACCTCCCTGGACTGCATCCAGCAGCTGCACAACTGTAGCAAGGTCAGCTTAAAAAGCTGATGAAATGGAAGATTATGGCTTTTGGGTGCATTGGTTTTCAACTGGATCAGCTTGCTGAAACGGCTGCCTCAGTTGCCCCAGCAGAGTAGCAGTGCAAGGCAAACACAGACTGGGGCAAGGGATGCAAGGAAAAGATGAGGGTGACACTCACCTTGAGCCTCGCAGCTCACAGTCACCAGCTGCTCAGCTGCAGTGTCAAGCTGAGCTTGACAGCAAGTCCAAAGGTGATCTGGCCAGAAGTGTAGCTCCCTCACACCACCCTGGAGCCACCAGAGCTACAAACACTTCCAGTAGTTCCATGGGCTTCACTGAATCATCCACGGAGCCTGAGTACAGGGCTAGTGGTCCACCCTTTTAGACCTGCTTTGAAATATATTAAAAACTTTACCAAACCTTGTCTATTGAAAATATTTTGTCTTCACATGCACAGTGAAATACACAGCAGAATAGTATTTGTGCCAGAGCTTTACAAGCTTCATAATACCTACTAGTTGCTTAAACATATAAAACATTATAAATAGCACCTATATAGTTGGTATGGGGTCAGGATATGAGCTGGTGATAATTTGAGAAAAACATACTGATGCTGGGACTGTATTTTAGAATCTATCCTGAAAAAGTGTGATGAAACGTCATCAAAGGGTGTGACTTCCAAAGCCGTGAATGCACATTTAAGCTTCTCCTTCCTTTCTCTCTTTTCTTTTCTTATTTAAATGACAGCTTAGGAAATGATTCTCAGCTACAGCCCAGTAAAAAGATGTGGATTAAGAATTTATCTGATTTTTTTTGTTTGTTTGTTTCGTTTATGTTTTGTTTGGTTTGTTTTGTTTTTGGAGGGGAGGGGGGGAGAATGAGCATGATGTGAAGAAAATGAAACTGCCTGGGTGTTGAGGGGAAGGTTATGATCACTTGTAATGAATTTTAAGGCTGGAGGAAAATGTTAGATCTCTCACTCTTTATGTGTTCTGCTGCGTCCGAGCTTAAGCACACATTTAACCCTGATCACAGAGAAAGTTGTAGTAAATAATACACAATTAGACCCTGCAAGATATTTGTAAATCTGGTAGTTTTTAAGGCAACATTGAGTTAAAACACTGAAACGTTGCTTGTAAGACTCTTTTCAACTCGAAATACCAAGGTTCTTGTTTTGTTATTTTACCCCCCACCCCCATCCTTTTGCAACTGGGGTCAAAAAAGCCCTGCAGGGTAGCATGGTTTGCACAAGCCTGCCAGGCTGCTCCCATAGCCTAAATTACCAGTAAAAGGGCTAGAAATCTGCATGCAGGTCCGTGTAGGGTGGCAGCAGTTTGGATGAGGGGATGCATTAAAAAAACCCATTAAACCCCACGTGATCCCTGCTGCACAATTCTCTTTCATCTTTCTTCTCTCCACTGCCCGGAGACTAAAGAGCTCATCTCCATAGGGCTCATCTCCATAGAATTGCGAAAGCAAAGTCTTCCAGAGGCTTTAGTTGTTTCTGACCCTCTGCTCTTTCTCACAGTATCTGCTGTAGATTTACAAATTCAGTTGGGAACTTTTAAAATGTTTTAAGCATCTTTGGAGAAATCGGATAATATATGTGAATAAGTTAGAGGGGAAAGTACAAAACATTTTGTGACCTCCTGAAAAGTTCCTAAAATTTTACTTCACTTAGGTATTAGAAATGGGCTGTTTATCTGAATAATGATTTCCTCCCCCCCCCCCTTTTACTTGGTATTACATTTCCTTCAAAGACTTGTGGAAGTGCTTAATATTATCTGCTTAATATTATCTGTAATGAAGCAACCCCTTGGTCTGGGTGGGAAATCTAGTGTATAAACATCCAGGCTCTTTACTTCTTCCTTGGACAAATAAAACCACACAAACCAGCCTGCTGCACGCTGGATAAATCTTTCACATAATGAATTGTTTTATGCAGAGGGCTTCTGAGGGGGGCAAAAACTTAAACGTGGTTACTATGTCAACAAACGACGGGATTTAGGCATTTTTCTCAAGGACTTACGTCTGCAGAAGAAGACTGGGGGAAAATTTATGGAGCGTGTTGTGCTGACACCCTCCCAGCTGTTCCTCCCCCCGGGCGGAGCGGGCAGGGGAAAGGCTCCGGGGGCTGCGGCGCCTTCGGGGACCCCCGGGCGCTTGGAGGGTTGGGAATCCTCACGGAGGGAAACCCGGCTGCTCGCAGGGGCAGCTGGGGGAGAACGAGAGCGCCCCTGCTTTTCTTCGTGCTGAGTGGAGATCCTGATGTGATTTTTTTGGGAAAGCTTTGTGCATGCAAGCGTCTGCTGCGCATTCTGAGGAGTCGGCAGAGCGGTAAGGCAGGTATTTTCTCTCACGACTTTCCTTTCGTGGTCTTTCCCCGGTTCCTCTCCAAGTTACGAGCGCCCACCAGCATCCCGGTCCTCCGAGCGTGGCCGCCGCTGCGTGTCCCGGGGGTGGCTCTGGAGACATCCAGCCGGGAATGGGGGCTCTGCGGGCTGCCAGGCGCACCTTTCTGAGCTGCCGTGTCCCGGGGGTGGCTCTGGAGACACCCAGGCGGGAGCGGGGGCTCTGCGGGCTGCCAGGCGCACCCCTGGCAGGAGAGCCTCTGCCGCAGCCGCGGGGCTCTGGAGCTCTGGGGTCCCGTGGGACTGCGGCCCGCGCAAAAGCCTGAACCGTAAATCCACGCTCGAGCGATGCTATCCTCAGTTTGGGGTTATCTGGGGGTCGTGAGCGCTTGTGTTTTTTGTTAGCGCATGAGTCACGTCTTGTATGTACATGCGGTCATTGCTGTTCATGTCTGATCTCTCAATGTTAGGAATTAGTTAGGATGGCTGAGGAAGAGTGTAAGTTGCTGAGGGGGGATTCAAGTGTGGCTTGGGACATGAGGAGATGTGCTGGAAGCCGCCCATGTGTAGCTGGAGTTGTTTTGTGCAGATGCTCCACCGTCCTTCTCCTGCAGAGCTGCCCATGGCTCATACCTCCTTTTCCAGCACAGATCTCCGGCAATTCCCCCACCCCCATCCTTATGTGTCACAGCTAGTCTCATTTGGGATAGTTAGCTCACGGGATTTTGAAATTCATCACACAAGCACATTTTTTACTGTGAAAGTGAAGCCAGTGTGTAGCATTTTCTGCTTCCTTTACACCCACAAACTCAGAGTCTTAAAAAACTTCTGCCTCCTCAAGTCCCTGAAACAGAAAATGGGGCCTCATGTATCAGACCAAAGAATAATCACCTCAGTGCTCCTGTAGGAAAAGAACAGCTGTGTGGAAAGATCAATAAACACCAGCAGTTGCTTCAAAAGTCATAAAATGGAAAGACTCCACAAAAAAAAACGTGTGGCAGGGGATCCTGGCTCCAGACACTGCAGGAGAACTCCTGGGAAATGCAGTAATTAGTGGGAAGTCTCAGACTTGTTTTCTCTCAGTGGTTCCACGCATAAAAATATTTGGTTTAGGAGATGAAATCACAGTGGCAGGAAGAAATACCCATGCGAAAGGAAAGCTTGTTTATGCTTAATACATTGGAGAAATGGTTTGTGAATGGCTTATGCCAGTGGAAATAAAACACTCACAATGCTGCCAAGGCCACAGACTTCAGGTGAGCTATGTATGTGCTGGCTGGTCCTATGAGCTGAAAGTGTCTGGCGCTGCTTTGGTTTTTTTCACTCTTTAAAAAAAAAGTTTTAAAAAAACCAGATAACCTGTTTCAGTGAAATTTTCTTTTTTCCTACCTGCCTTTTCACATTACTGTAGCTCTTTGTTACCGTAGCTCTTCACTTCTTTGTTTAATCTGCATATTTCCCTAAGTTTTCCTTCACTGCCAAGAGAGGAATCATCTGGGAAGGCCCAGCTTCTCCTTGATGACTCTCCCTTGCCTCTGCAGGTCACCACTTGAAGGCTCCTCTGTCATCTTTGCAGATCTCTCCTCCCCACCCCTTGCTCTCTTCAGCCGCTCAGGATGTGATGGTCCTTCCTCATCACTCTCATATCTCTGCCAGCCCAGTCCACTCCTGCTCTCCTACCTGGATCCTGCTACTGCTTTCATGCTCGCATTGGCCAGCTTGTGCTACCTCCTTCCAGCTCTGTCACCACTTTGGGGACTGTTTTTTACCCCAAGCTTTACTTAAGAGCACCCTGTCACACCTAGTTTCCTAAGCATTACCACAGGTTCCACAATGATGTTCTGTAAAGGAGAAAGAGCTGCCTGGGGTTCTAGATTTGCTGCCAGGCATGGTGTGCAGAATTCATGCAGAGCTCTGAGTATATTTACTCCCTGCAAGTGGCTGTAGTAGTGCCCAGTGATTCCCCTGCCTGTACAGAGCTTAGCATAAGAAGTTTTGCTTTTCTTCCCTTCCCTTTCAGATTTCCTCTTGAAGATTTTTGACAGCTGTGGGCCCCTGAGCTTGGGCCTTGAGGTGTGATTGAGAGACAAGTTAAGTTTTCTAAATGGTTATAAAGCAAAATCCTAAAATTAGAATAATACGAGTTGTGTAGGGGTTTGAATACATGTGAAAACTTAACAGTAGAATTATGGCAGTAACTTAAAGCTCTTCAACTCACCTTGTAGGGACTTGCAAGGGGATTGGAAGCAGTGGGTGAGACCCTACATTCACCCCAGATGCAGTGCTTTCTCCATGCTGTGTGCCAGGGCAGTTGGTCCCTCCTGCCATTTCCTTCCCCAACTGTTCAGGCCCCTAAATCATCACATGGAAGCCTGCAGTCCAGCAAAGATGTACACCTTGTGTGTTATGTCACTACAACAGTCTTAGTAGTAGCATGAGCCTGGCTGACTTTACTGCAATGGCCAGTGGTCTGCTTTGAGTCTCACTTCTGCAACCTTTTGCTCTCATGGGATCTCATCCAAAGCTCTCTGAATTTCCATTAACCTTGGCGGGCTTCCACTCTGCCTCACTGCAGCTAATACCAAAGATAAGAGCCCCAGGATCGAGTTCTTTGATTCTGCCTGAAATTAGTATAAAGTCCTTCTAAGATATACTCTGACTATCCCTTCATCCAGATAGCCAATAAAGATATTAAACAGGGCTGGGCCCAATAATGAGTGCTTGGAAACACCGCTGTTGACCATCTGTCAGACGGATGTAGATTCACCACCACACTCCGGCCTCAGCCATCGAGATTTTACCCGGTAAACAGTCCACCTGTCCACGCCGTGAACAGCCAGTTTCTCCAGGAGAATGATGTGGTAAAATTGTGACTGCACTGTGTGGTGTGGACACTTGTCTGGCTCTGAACCAAATTCCATGTTGGAGATACAGGAATCCTGGGAAGCTCTAGGAGAGCCATGTGTTTCTGCCTATAGACAGGGATTTTGTCTCATATGATGGGCTATATCCCACATCCCATGTGCCGGATGTGCACATGCATGGCAGCAGCATGCCTGAGGGTTTCATTGGCTCACTGCAGCCCCTGGTGGGTTATCTAGAAATCCTTGACAAATGGTCTAATTCCTCCTTTTCTAATCAGACTACATTTCTGGATGGAAGAATGTACTGTTTGAGCAGGTAAGGCTCATAAGGGAACGTAAAACCAAGTCAGTTTTTCCTTGCCCTCTTCTTCCATGCCCTTAAGTGAAACAAATTGATGGGCATAATTCCTGAAGACATGGCACAGCAATTAGATGCACTTCTCAGGGAAATGAAGGTTTCCTTGTAGACATTATAAATCCTTTCCAACGACTTTTTCTTTTTGTTGATTAGTACAATCAACAAGCGAATCTCGAATGAATAACAATCAAATATGACTAAGTTGTGGCTAATTGGTACTTGTTGCCTTTCTTCCAATTTGCTATGTCATTACTGATAGTGGCATTATATGTCATCTGTCCTCAGAGGGGCTATAAATCTTCCCAAAGAATCACATATTTAATTACAAGGTTTTGTCTCTTCTCTCATAGAATACCAACATGTTGTCCCCTGAGGTTTGAAAAGAACATTGTCTACTTACTGTATCTGTTTCAGTCTCTGTTTCTCCTGCAGTTTTTGTCTTCTAAATTTAACTGTCCTTTAGGTTCCAACACACAAGGAACAGAATGGTTTGCCAGTCCTCGATGCCACTCTCTTTGTGTATTCTGTTTTCAGTGTCCTAGAAGAACATAAGTAGAACTCATTTCTAAGAATTTATGAAGCAGCTCTGATAAACTGAGGCTGTTACTCAGAAAAAAGTTGGTGCCTCCTAATGAGTTGCATGAATGTTTTTTGCAGGCAATACTTAAAGGGAAGGTGATAAAGGGAAAAAAATTATCATAATTAGAATCATATAATGCTCCTCTATCAGAAATATTTGTGACTGCATCAGAAATGTTTGCGATGCTTGAAAATTTGTTATTATGAGCAAATGAAGATGCAGTATTTTTGGCTATATCCTGCCCAATTAATAATTCCAAATATTGAAACTTCTCCCTTTTTTTTCCCCCCCTTTTTTAAGGAAATAATGGCCATGTAAAAGCAGATCAGCAGATAGGTGATCCAGAAGTTTTACACTTCATGACACAGTGTCATAGTAGTCTATTCAACACAATAGTAAGTGTGAAAGACATAAGTATTTATGGGAAAATCTAGGAGCTGGACACCATAATGCTTTTCCTGCCTGCTTGTGATACAGCAGACTGCCATACCTGCATGGGTCCCAGTTGAGGAGAAAAGGTCAAGGGCTGCGAGAAGGACTTGAATAAGGCCATGGAGGGTTTTAATTAGAGGATTTTAACAAGCTTCCCAACTAGATGAGAATTACAGCTGTGGCTGAGCTCCTGCGGCAGTACAGAGCAGCAGCAGCAATCCTCATATGCTTTGTGAAGCGTGGACAGCTCTTGAATGGCAGTTGTGTAATGAATTGATTTAGTATGGGCAGGCTCAAGACCCTTTTCTGCAACTGTCAAAAGCAACCCCATCTTCAAGGAAATCAGTGTGTACTTTGCACTTCTGGAGCAGCAGACAGATCATTTGCTCATGGAGAGAACTCTAGTTTTACAAGCCAATATATTCAAAGACTAGCCAAGACAATGTAAATCTCCACCATGTAAAACTAGTAACTCAAATAGCACAGCCTGACCATTGAAATGTTATTTTAAGGCTTCCTGGTCTGTTTTAGATTTAAGCAAATTATCTGGCACAACTGACCAATTAGTAAAGTGAAGCAAAAAGAAAAATCACACAAGTTTGAATCTGCTGATTAAGTTATTTTATTTCTAGTTGTGACAGGTTTACCACTGTATGTAGAGATTTAGTGGCTGGCACCCCTTATTAAAAGAAAAGTGATCTTTTTTTTTTCCTGCGTGAAGTTGTTCTTTAGCATATTATAGAATTGTGAAATGCTGAGACAAGCATGTAGTCAAGCAGTGAACCTGGCTCATGTCATAGTCTTACACTGTATTAATCTAAGAATGCTCTGATGGTTTACTATGTACACACAAGGACAAACACAGACATATGATCTTCATGACAAAACACTGGTACCAGATGTGGTAGGTAGGTAATGAGAATGTGAAGGGTTGTATGTCGTAAGTCTTCCCTTTGGCCTTCCTGGAAGAGTTTAAATAGCTCCTATGTTAAACTGCATGTGTGTGAGGAGAGATGTGACTTTAGATCTCAGGGCTTTAAGAGTGCCCATTTGAGCAGCTCTCCGTGCTGGGTGAGGCAGAGACTGGAAGAGCTTTGCAGATGTATTTGTATCCTTTGCCTTTTCCCCTTTGCATTTTGGGGAAAAAAAGCAAGCCAAATTCATTCTTTGGGCCATCAGCTGAGCATGCTGATCTTCTGTAGAAGAATCCATGAGGAAAAAACAGAAAAAACCCCACCAAAAACCCAAAATCAAAAGCAAACCAACACAACCAACCAATCAACCAACCAACCAACAAACAAACAAACAAACAAACAAACAGAAGAGGAGGAAATAAGCTTTGAGGATCTCATCTCAGATGAAAATGCCAGGCTGAGAAGCTTCTCAGAGGAAAATTACAAGCCTTTCTCTAGAGAAGAGGTATCTGGTGGTGGTGAATGACTGGGTATTACTGAAAGAAAAAGCCCATGGAGGAAAAAATCTGAAAAAAAAGCTACTGAGCTCCCCCCAGCCGGGAACAGGAAGAAGCAGGCAGGTAAACGATCTGTGGTGCAGAATTCATTATCTCTACAAGGTTTATTTCTCTATAAAACCACGTTAGTCTACAATAACTGTGTTTTCTGTCACTGATTCCTGGTCTGTAGCTCCATACAGAACAGACCTCTTAAACTTCAAGACAGGGAGAAGGGTTCATTGTTGATGAAGGAACGACAGTCCTGTCTCTCTGCAGAGGCAAAGGGCTGCTAACTCTTTACTCCTCCTGGTTCCCTGATTGAACCCTGAAATTCCCAGGCAAGCCTCCTTCTTTACAAATACAACCATCACATTTTCAGTTCTGTAATCACATGGTTATCAGTCTGTATTTAACCATCCTTGCTAATGCACATGAAATGTCACCTTTTGGTTAGTTGCTCTGTTCTGGGAGAGAGACAGTCCTTTATATTATTTGGTCTTTTGAGAATTTGATTTTGCTGTTATTCTCAAAGTGTCAACATTTTATGTAGGTACGCGGTTTTGGAAAAGTTGTTACATTTATATTAGCTGGATTATTTTAAACAGAAGGAAAATTGTTTATGGGTCTGAATCCCCCAATTCATATTAGTCAAATGCAGTGCTGATTCAGTAGGAACACAAAACATGGATTACTTTTGCTACTTGAAGTGTCATTACTTGAAGCCATGACAACAGATAGTAATACATATTATTGTGATAAAAAGAGTTACATGTCACACCATTTTAATCTAGCTCCAAGTGCAGTGCAAATTTCAGCAGCCAGTCTGTTGAACAGGCAGAGCCTCCTAAATTTGTATGTATTTATCCTGTTGGCACAGAGTGCCCAGTTAACAAAGAAAGCACCTATATCATTAAGAAGAATTACATGTCTGAGGTATTACATCATTTAACATTCCTCTCTCTCTTTCCCTTCTTTGTCTTCCTGGAGGGGAAATGGAAGAGAAGAAGAATTTTATGCCTGTTACTAATGAAAAGCACCAATTTTTTTTTCAAAATCCATCTTTGTTCTACGATCTCTCTTCTGGACATTTAACCCTTGAAACAGACAATTTTCTCAGTATTGCTCTCACCACATGTTTTATAGCAACCTTAGGTTTTGCATTTGAGTAAATTTTGTGCATGTTTTATGAGAATATTTTGAGTCTTAAGTAGGTTGACCATAAATGGCGATAACTGTAATAAAGAGCTTGGTTTGATTCAACAGGCTCAACAATCTTGCTGAGGTTCAGCAAGAGATCTGAGGGGTACTCAGCCCACAAGAACTCCAGAGAAAGGCTGGTTTCTACTGTGTCAGCAGCTCATTTATCCTGGGTCCAACCAGGAGCAAATTCAATCCCTGCTAATACACACTACCTCCTCCAAGCTGTGCGTTGGCTGGAGCAGGAGGAGGTGAGACAGATTAACACTTGGACAGTATCACTTATGTCTGAGATATTTGTCTCTGTGTCACATCTGTCCTCTGTACCTGAGTCAACTGGAAAGTGCCCAATCTGCAGTTGCAGTGCAATCTGTGGGATCATTGCTTGGCTTCAAGGCAAAGCTCATTGATCTTATCTGGCATTTTTGTTAAACAGTCACAATGCCATATTTGGCATTTCTGTATTTTTTTCATATTTTTATTTTGTATTATGGAAATGCTTTATGGTCTCTGAAAGCACGCTGGACTTGATTAATTACATTAAACAAATTTGAGAGCAGTTTAACTATGCTGTAAGTTGGCTTTCCAACATAGGGCTTACCCTACATACACTCCTGGCTACCAGCACTGCTATTGGAAGGCCAACTTCCCACTGCACAAGTAGCATCAAGCAAGAGTTAATTTGATGTGCAAGAACCAGTTGTCTTACTTAAAGCCACCTCACACATTTCATTCACCCAAACCATCCTATTGGACTCACCCATCGAACTCTAGCTAAAAGTGACTTTGATTTATCTACTAGGCCCTATCAGCTGCTTCCATTAGCTTTAATAAGTAATTGATCATTTATCTTGGTAAGATTTATAATTTGTTTTCTGATTAAATTTAGGAGTAGAGATTTTCCCAAATTAATCATCCTAGTGGTTTCTGTTTTATTTGCATTCTATGGCTCTAGATTAAACATGCCAGCATTGCCTACGTATTTTGACGGTGTTCTCTTTCATATGGCTTCCGTTTCCTGGGATGAGAAAATAAAGGAGGCTTTCATGCACGTGCGGCAGCAGAAAATAAGAGTCTGTTGTAATGTTCAAAGTTCAGACGTTCAGCAACTCACCCAGGTACTGCTCTTGAGGCAGTAGTGCAGAAGCTGCTCAGCTTAGCCCACATTTTGTCAGTTGTTTCCTTCTTTCTAAGGAAGGAATCTTCTCTAAAAAATCTTCTGGATTCATTTTTATCATGCTTAACATTGCTATGATGAGGAGTATACTTCCTCACCCTCTTGTATTTTCAGCTAGGTTCCAATTATGGCAATTTCATGTTTTACTTCCCTATGGAAGAACTGCAGCTAAGAGCTTCAAATGAAGCCAGGATCTGTCCCTGCAGAGACTGAATTTCAGAGGCTATTGCAGAGACTGAATTACAATGAGAATGATTTTTCTAAGAAACAGATAATGCTGCCTCTTGGCAAAATGTATGAGTTAAATGCTTCAGTCAGTACAGAAACTAAATAAACTGGATTGAAATGATGATAATGATAATGATAATGATAAGGAGGAGGAGGAGGAGAAAGAGGAGGAAGTTCTGCTAGGTTGCACCAACTAGAAATAATCAATGCAAGATTTAAAAAGGAAAATCCTGTACAGAAATTTTGTTTAAAAATAAGTTCCTGAATGATACCATCAGTTTGAGATTTCGGCTACTAATGGGAAGAGTTTGGCTTTTTATGGTACTACAACATTAATGTTTGAAATCTGCCTTTTATAGTTTACTGGGTTTCTGCAAAGTTGTGTCGTGGAACTTGGAATTCACTCAAAGCCAAAACAGCTTTCCTTCTGTTTTCATCACTTGTCCTTGCTTATGACAAGGGTCAGCATTTTTAAGTACAATGATTTGAAACTGTTTGAAGTAAGCTATTGCCTTGTTCCAGTGTGTTAATCAGGACCTTGTAATTAAAAGTAACCTCCCAACAATGAACCAAGGGCTCTGTGGCTCTTGGCACACTGCATGGTTTGTTGCTGTGTTGTTAAAATATTTTTATGTTGCTGATGGAACAGCTTAGCTATCCAGGAAGAAAATAGCCAAGTTGGCTAAATACCTCACTGTCACACACTTGTGGAACACACTGGAGAAAAGGTTAACATGGAATTTATACTTCCTGGTGGCCTGGCTGCTGAGAGAGAACAAGTGAATTTTGGGGAACTGGTGGCATTCATCAGTAGGGCTTTGGCTTTTCAGCTTGTAAGAAAACTGAGTTAAATATGTTACTTTAAAACCTGAATGACAGCATAAAGTACGAGAAGCATGTAGAGAAGCTAGAAAACAAATGATTGAGAACATCACACTTTAGGGAATTAATTATTTATTTATCATTTATGCTTTACAGTCACTGAGATTCTGAAAACCAGGAATCCCCTCCTAATGGTACAAGAAGCAAGTATGACCACCATTTAAATATTTAGGCAATAGTCCAGAAACCTAACTTGCATATCTGACTATATGTTATCTTGCCAGCTGTGCTCCTTTTTCTCATTTTCTCCTGGAAACCCATACTTCCTGTTTGTTACTTCACCTCTTTCAACACTCATATTTGGGAGGCTGGAGACATCCAGCTCTCAGCACTCTCTGGCACAACCAGGTTTTCAAATACGCATGGCATCATCTAGGCAGGAGATTAAAATCAAAGCAAAAGGAATATATTTCACTTGGGGTACCAGTTAACTGTGGGAAATTCATGAAATATGAGGATATAGACTCCAAAGAATTAATGCAAACAGAGAGGAAGTAGAAAAACTTGTCGAAAACTGCCCCAAGAGGACTAGAAAACAGTGTATTCTGAATGCAGCCTGTGATTTAGGAAGACTCTAAACTGTAGATTCCCAGAAGATGGCAAAGTAAAATAATGGGAATTTTTTTCTGTGTTCATCTTGTTTCTTGTTCCTCCTTAAGCCACTTGGAGACGAGAGAGTTAGTTAGATGGCCTTTTATCCAATTGAATGCAGCAGGTCCTTCCTTCCTAACAATCTTCCCTTGAGAACAAGATTCAGAAATATGGCTAAAGATTTTGTCCTGGATATTTCACTATTTATTTCCAGTGTACCTTTTTCTTTTAGCTTTAAATATTGACATCTTATCTGCTATGTTTCACAATAGATACATTTATTGTATTTTATTCTATCGGCCGCATTTTATCTTCATTGTAAGAAACGATCTTATTTTTCCTGTTAATACCAAAGAGATAATGCACTTGTTGAAGGTTTTACAATCTTCCCTATGAAACAGGGTCTCATGATTGAAGAATGCACATTAGCAGGTTTTGCTTTTATGGATTTAATCTATTGTGTCTTTTCTGCATGAGGGCAGGAAAAAGAGAATGAGGAAGAGAGAAAACTGTAGGAACATTTTCATCCTGGTGCAAAGAAATCAAACTTTTACGGTGGGGGACACTGTGGTTTTTTTTGTACACTGACATTAGCAGCACCAAAACAGTGCCACCCTCAAGTCCTACAAAGAATATTCCTGTGCTGAGAACTTAATTAGTACATCATTTTACCTTGGCAGCAGCAAGGGAATGCTGAGGCTTGGGCTGAGGAATTGATCTTCTCAGAGGCTTTAAAATATTGTTAAAAATAAACCAGGATCGCTTAAAACATCTTGGTGGGTGTTAATCTGCTCCCCTCTGCGTCTAGTGTCCAGGCCTAATTGCCTTGTATGACCTGGTGATGAATTGGTCTTATGAATAGTGCTGTGTCTGGATTACTTTGCAGTTGCTAACCTAAATATTTGCAGGGGGAATTGCCCTTCTTTCAGGGCCTGCTTTGTATTGTGTGGGGGTGTTAAGACGGAGAAGCCTTAACGTAATTGATACAGAAACATGCAGATATGCCTACTTTTGTCTTCTTTTCTTTCTTTTTTCAATTTATTTTGTTGCTGTTTTTCTGTGTTCTGACTACAGTAGAAGATTTGGCATGAACTGTTGACAGGTGAACTGTGTATTCCATGTTTCCATATTTTTCAACTGAATTTTGAGGTAACAAAAAGTAGTGGAAGAAAGGCCCTGAAAGTTAACTCTTGTACTTGTGGTGCATATAGAGCATGGGAAAGATGTGTTGTTTTGTTAACATGTCCAAACTCAGGTCACCAGTATGAAAATATTACTGTGTGTTTAGTGTCCAAGCCTTCTTAAGGCTTCTTTGCTTTGGTTGAGACTGCTGGCAGTGGTTGTAAAATGCAATAGTAGTTTCCAGAGAAGGAATGGTCCTACGAAAATTTAACAGATTTCCAACCGGGAGCAATCAAAGGCAGAAATTCTGCAGCCACATGAATATTACCAGATGCAAAGCCATCTCATGATGGAAATCCTGGTTGTCACGGGCAACTCAAACCATTCCCATATCTGCCAGAGAGACAACACTGCAGGGAGCAGGCAATCCAGGAGGTTTCTGGAGTGCATTGAGGATAAGTTCCTAACCCCGGTGACTGAGGGGCCAATGAGAAACAACACTCTGCTGGACCTCCCTGAGCTTATAAACAAGAAGTATCTGGCTGAGCATGTGAAGGCTGGGAGTAGCTTTGGCTGCAGTGACTCATAGTGATGAAGTACAAGATTCTTAGAGGAGGAAACAGGACAAGTAGCAGAATCACAGCCATGGGCTTCAAGACAGGAGGCTTTGGCCTCTTCAGGAATATCCGTGGAAGATTTCTGTGGTATAACATCTTGGAGTGAAGATAAGTACTTGACTTTCAAGAATCACCTCTTGAATGCTCCAGTCCAACAAGCAGGAAATCAAGCAAGGATGGCAGGAGACCCTCATGGGTGAACAAGGAGCTCCTGATAACTTAAACATCAAATGGTGGAATACAAGAGTGCAGTGGGTTTACATGGCAGGGTTTGATCTGTGGCAGCTACAGGGTGGCCTCTGTGAATAGGAATGAGGAGCTGGGAAAGCATAAGCTAATCAGCCTCAGCTCAACCCCCAGGAAGGAGGTGGATCAAATCTTCCTGGAAGCCATTTCCAAACATATGAAGGACAAGAAAGTGATTTGGAGTAGTCAACACGTATTTGCAAAGGGGAAATCATGCCTGGTCAAGTTGATAGTCTTCAACAACAAAATGGACCAGCTCCAAGGACAAGGGGAGAACAGTGGATTTTAGCAAAATTTTTGACTCTGTTTCTGATAACATGCTTCTAGGCAAACTGATAAAGCCTGGACTAGGCAGGTGGATAGTCAGGGGATGTAAAACTGGGCAAACCACTGGGTTCTGAGACATGTGATCAATGGCATGAAGTCCATCTGAAAGCCAGGCACTAGCGCTGTACCTCACACCAGTGCTGTGGCCAGTAATGGTTAACATCTCCATTCTTGATGGGACAGTGCACCCCTCATGGGACTGTGCACGCTCAGCACTTCTGCAGGGGATATAAAACTAGGAGTAGTACCTGTTAACCAATTAGAGCACCTGACATATGATGAGAGGCTGAGACAGCTGGGATCATTCATCCTGGAGAAGAGGATGCTGAGGGGATCTTATTAATGTGCATAAATACCTGATGGAAGTGAAGCAGTAAAGAGGATAATGAGAACAGAGCCAGTCTCTTCTCACTGGTGTCCAGTAAAAGGGCAAGACACAATCTGCACAAACTGAAATACAGGAAATTTCTGAAATTGCTGAAATAGTGGAACAGGCTGCCCACAGATGTTCTGGAATTTTCATCCTTGCAGACTTCAAAATATTATTTAAAACTTGACAGGACACAGCTCTGCCTGCCTGCTCTAGTTGACCTTGCTTTGAGCAAGGGAGTTTGACCGGGTGACCTCCACAGGTGTCTTCCAGCCTCCATCATTCTGTGAGGGGGCCCAGACTGGATGGTATCCAGAGGTGTCTTCCAACCTCAACTCAATCTGCTATTCTGTGAGTTGCAGATTGACTGGAGATCAATTTGTGCAATGTAATATTATTTGCATTTCAGTTTCTCCTAAAATTTTAAACCACGAATATATATTTAGTATTTTCTGCATTTTCTTCCTTCTCAGCACAATAATCAAAATCAATATTTACATGGCAACACTCTAGATGAGCACCCTGGTGAGTGACCTGAGACCGAGAAAATTGCTTGGACTTAGCCTTTTTTATAATCTTTACTTAAAGATTTATAGAAGCAGAGGAAATTCCCCTTAACTTTTGCGGACCTTGTGTCTGACTCAGAAGGCTTAAAATTGTAAAAGCCCAGTCTTGCATGCGAAGAGCATAGCTCTGAGGAGTTTGCTTCCTCTTTTTTAGTGAAGGCCATGAGCATAAGTCAGACAGAGCTGTCATTCTGTCTTTATCCTCTCATACAGTTAACTTTCTTGGCACTGGGATCCCAGCAAAGCATTCAGCTGAAATGAATGTAAGTAATAATAGGGAATTCCATAATGTATGAGTTTCAGATTATTGCATGAGATATAATAAGATGCCTCGTACTTTGTTATAAAGTATTAATCAGGTTTTGAAAATTATCTTGGATATGTAAACCTATTATTAAGGAAATCTGCAGGCATTTCCACTTTTAAGAAATTAATATGATATTGCTATTAAAACTCTCATTTTGATTATTCATGGAATAACTATGAGAACTGTGAGACAGAAATTAATTTCTCTTTGAATTAGTGTTCTCTTGCATTCACAATTGAAGTTATTCTTCACATCTTTCTAACTCAGAAAAAAATGCAATTGAAAGCCAATTACATCTTCTGTGGAGGAAAAGGGAAGATTGAATCACCTTCCAGCAGATCTTCTGTAACATAGAACTGTGTCTTCTATACAGAGATATACAGGAGAGACCTGTCCAGGTCCTTCTGACTGGAGAGCATAAAGCCAGGGGCACTCCATACTTCTGTGTGTGATTCCAGGCTCTTGGGATACATGTGACTCTCTGGGAAAGTATAGCTGCACCCCCACTGAGCAGCAGGCAGGAAACGCAGGGAGGTGCATGTCCCTGGCGCATTTCTGGCAGGCGTCTATCTGGTGTTCCACACTGCTCTGACACTGGGATAACTCCACTCCCCACCAGCAGTGTCTGCTGCACGCCCGGCTGCCTTCCTGTGCCACTTCGCAGCTATCAAAGACATAATTGTACCTTTGAGTCCTGCCTCTTTCATCTGCTTCAGTATCACCAGGTATGCTTTTGGCCTTTGGTTCTGCTGCTAACACCTGCAAGTACTAGAGCTGGGTGATAAAGTTTTGAGGTTCCTTGTTATTTTCACTTTCACGGATGTGTATTCAGTTTGTACCATTCTGGGTCATCCATTTTGTCCTTGCTGTCAGGTGCAGCTTGCTCAGGGTAGATTCTAGCTGATAATAAGCAGATCACAGTCTGCACGATATTTAACTAGGAGGCTTTGGTTGCAACTTTAGATTATTTCTGCCTTGACTACTTAATTTTACTTTCACCAGCACACTCCCAAACCTTTCCTTTAGATTGGTAAATATATAGGAATGCTGCACACAAGACTCTTTAAGACAAAGATTTTAATGAAATGGTCCTGTAAATATTCTTTCCTCTGTGTTACAGTTATTCCAAGTGTATGTTTAACTTGCTGATTTCACACACTGCTGTGCAGCCATTCGTTATACATTAACTTAAGGCTCAATCCCACAAGGTACTGACTGTGTCTGGATCATGATGAGTCCCTTTTCTTCCCAGAGGCGCTTAAGGGCTTACAGGGGGCTCAGCAGAACTGAGCCCAGAATCCAGGCAACAACAGGCTCTTTCAAATACCAAGAAAGTTTCCTGAAACAAGGTTTGTACTGTAACTGGACAATATTTTGCGCAATGGATTTTCATACATTCAGATTAAATATTATCCAGGAGAGCAGTCCCTGTAGCTAGTGGCTGCTGGAAGACATAACCATTTAGGTATATATGGTGGTAATTAATTACATTTTATAATCACGGTTTTATTAGTTTTTCCAGTTAAGTGCAAAACCATGACTGAGACTAATATCAAAATATCTGAAGTTTTATATGTTGGCTGCAGTGTGGTTTGTCCCTCTGTTAATGTGTATTGGTTTTCAGAGTTGCAGATATCTGTGCAGTTCATCTAGCAAAGCCATTTGGGCGTTATTCATGGCAGAGCTCACACACCGTGCAATCAGCTGCTTGTACTCTGTGACTTCAAGGGGATCCCACTGGCAGTGGCATTGGGGGGCAAATTCCCTGGCATTACCCCAGCTTCCTGGGCCCACCTTCCGTGGGCAGAAGCCCATCCAGCCATAGAGCTGAGCCACTGGTTGCTGTGTGCACCACTGTGTCATCACTGATGGCACTGGGCTGGAGAGCTGTCCTCCACTGTCACTCAGAAATTTGGAAGGCAGACTTTTTAGAAGGGTACTAAGCTGATCTGCTGCTTACAGTTTGGGAAGCCAGGAGAAGTACAGAGTGACCAAATCTATCTTAATGTGATCATACTATGGTATAGCCTGTGCAAACTACAGTATTAATTATTACTCTTCCTATGAAACTTTTTTCAGGAGAAGACAGTACCATTGGTCTGTGGTGTAATGTATTTGGCATTGAAAAAGTGTAGTAACATACTGTTTATGAAAAGCTGTTCTCACTGTTTTGTATGCAGATGAAAACCATAATCTTACATTGTTAGCAAGGAAAAAGAGAGGACCTGAAAACTTAAAGTAATGTGGTTTAATTCCATCTACAAACAAGGAAAATTACTTGCAAAATGGCAGCTCCTTCCTTTCCTGCTAGGCAGGGAAGGAGATACTCTTTGATTTTGGTCCTGGTATCATCTGCAAGTAGTGGTAATTCAGAACTAAAAACTAAACTTGAATTTTGCTTTCAGATTTATACAAAGCCCAAGGCACAGTTCTGCTCTAGGAACTGTTGGAGCAGTCTCACTTTAATTCAAATACACCTGCATGTTAATAAACGTATCTTTTAAAAATAAACAATTACACTGTTGGCCTTTGCCCTTACTCCCCCACTTTAACTATCAGGTGCACACACATTTATTGTAGATTATCTCCTGGGATCAGTGTGATTTTAAGCATGCAACAGCAGAGAATCACCTACTTAAAGGGTTTGCAAGATCACAGCTCTAGCAATGCACTCTAACTGACCTTGTGGTATGAAATCAGTATGCAAGTAAACTGAGGATTAAGCAAGTTGCTGACTGCCAGTTTTCTTGGAGTAATGGCTGTCAAGTTGGCTGCTGTGCTTTTCTGGGGAATAAGCAAAAACCGAAACAAAACTAAGCTTTTAGAAATCTTTGGTAAATTAGAGAGGTTTCTCTGTAACTTTAAGCATAATTAGCTAAGCTAACAACCTAAAAGTTGTTTACTCATTCAGGGAAGTCAGGAAATAGGTAGAAGTTTATGGGAACAAAAGTGGGTTGCTGATGCCAGTGAAGTATTTTCCAAAACTCTCAGCATAGGATGAAAGCACCACAAGATTCCATGTAAGAATACTGCGGCAGAAAGTAGTCACAAGTACTCAATATCCTCCCTGGGAAAACAGTTCCTCTTTTAAGTGAAATGAACCTGGACTTGGTCGTATGCTAATTGCTTTTCATTACTATGTGTTAGCAAAGCTGTTTAATATTTGCTGTAAAGCCTGGATTTCACTCTCTCTCATTTAATACCAGGTTAAATCTGAACTAATAAGCTCTCAAAAGCTTAGAGGTTCCAGTAAAATGAGATTTGGCTAAAAATTGCTTGTTGGTTTCTACTAGTAACTGTGGTGTAGCTTTGGTGCTCTAGGCAATGAGAGAAGCAAGACTTGGAAGAGAGAAAAGAGAATATGCTTCATTGGGATGCTGAATGTTTTAGTAGAAGTCATGGTGTCTTACTGTAAACTTTAGGAAGGGTTTCTTAGCCTTCAGAACAGTGAAAGATGTAATAGGCAATTTTGAATAATTTCCAAGTGTTTATTTGTATGACGTATTTTGATTAAGTGTTGGAAAATCAAGACAGAATATTGTGCATGGAGCAGGATGACTGTTATTTCACTGTTTCTCAGGCAGTAGTATCTATGACTCTGAGGGCTGAACACTGAACAGGAGCTGGTTATGAGCTGAGCAATAGCAGGATTTCTCACAAATGAAGCATCTTCTCTTGGCCTGGTACAGTGAAGTATAAAGATGATGCTGCCGCCTGCTGAAATTGGCTGGTTACAAAGGTGCAGCCCTGGCTCTTCGGTTAAAATTATTATTCTGGAATATACTGTCTGTGGCTCTTCAGGAGTTTCAGAGTTAAAACTTTCATGTAAGTCTTGTCGCTGCTAGGAAAATTACCAGATGCTGACAGGGGGTGTCAGCAGTGCCTCAGCTGAACATATGCTGCATATGGTTTGGCTGCAGGCACAGACAGGGAGGCCCTGTTCCCTGCTGCTGCAGAGACTGGTGAAAACAGGCTTTAAACCAAGTGATTCCAGCACAATACTAAATGTTAGCCTCTATGCAGTGCGCATCCTACCAATGAGACTGAATAAACTACTTGAGTATACATTGGCCTGCCAAGATTTTTGCTGCATCAAAAAAGAGTTAGGCAGCATCTTTACTGAGTTATTTTAAAATGGTTGTTTTGAGGTGCACTGTGATTATATTTGTACTACTTTGTGGTGAAGCTGGAATTGAAACTGAATCAGAGATTGAATGCTAAGCAGATTAAAATCTCTATTTACCTTAATGATTGATTGTAATCTCTGAGTCTGACACAACAATGCATCATAAAAAATTAAATTAACTGTTTTCTGGAGAAAGTATTTCCCTGCTTTTCCAGAGAACACAGTCAAAAATATTTCCTGTTTGTGATGTTGCCACAGAGTTCGGTGATTATTTGTGTCTCTTGTGTGAATCTGCTACAGGCACCCATCCAGCACCACCTCTCACACACCCACCTCCCACCCACACATTCTGGCACCCTGTGGCAGAAACACAGCACACAGGGAATTGCTGAGGGCAACTGCTTGTTTCCCCAGCCCTTTCCAATTCACAGCACTCTTGAGCAGCTCCTGAGAAAAATTTCAAGTTCGGACCCATTTCAGGAGTCCTGTTGCTTGTGGAAAGCATTTCCACTCTCATTCCTGTGCTTCCCCCCCTGCCCTTGGATGCTTATTTCCACCTCCTGCCAAGCAACAGCTTGGATGCAGCCAGGGGAGCTGCTTCAGCTCACAGCCTGGCAGGAAAAAGCAGAGGGCATGTCCAGCATCTCTCCCTTTAGGTGGTAGCATGCACTTAGATTGGCAGGAGCCACCAATTCTACCTTCATCCTTAGAGACCAAGTAGATCAAAGGAGATGATGTGAACAGGATCAAGTGATCTATGGGGAGCAACAGCATCTCCGGGTCGGTGTGTGGTAACAAGACAAAAAGGCAGCCATTCCTGTCCTGGCATAGAAACAGAGTTTGCTGAATTATGTAATGAAAGGCAAGAGGTGGGAAAAGATCTGCCTCAGGTATTCAGTATTGCTTAGACAAAAGACAGACCCTAGGACAGAATTTGTGCAAACTGCCTCCCTTTCGTACTGGAACTGGAAACGTGGCTCATATCTCCAGGTTAGCAATTTAATTATGTACCCCAGCACATTGACAAAATGGCTAGTAAGGTTTACCTCAATTGATTTTCTGAACCTGAAGTGTAAGGTCTTTTTAAAAGAGACAGTGTCACTGGTGGGAACGAAAGAAAAGACAGCTCACCAACATAAATTAACTTTTTTAGTAAGGCTATGTATAATCTTTCAGGTTCAGAGCTATCCTGTGCTCCTACAAGACATAAATTATTAGCCAAATCTGCAAACTCCAGCTTAGAAGATTAATGGACCATCATCAAAATAGTCAATTGAATCCTGAAACAGGCACTTGAATCTGAACTCCTTTCAAAAAATGGAGTTTAGGATTTGCAATCTGCATGGGTAGATAATGGATTATTTTCCCTATGTGTACACTTTTTATAGCTATCATCACTGTAAGCATCAAAGTGCCAGAGGAGCACTGATGGATTGGTCCTTGCAGACCCATAGGTTATAAGGCACTACTCCTATCATCACATATTTTACACATATGGCACTTAAGCTGAGAAAAGTATGCTAAACTGCCAGGGTCAGAGAGAAACAAAATCCAGAATCTGTCTTCTCCAGCCCCAAGGAAGATGTCATAAAGACATCTCTCCTGCCTGAAATGGATATTTCCTTTTTTTTTCAGATAATTTACCATTACTTTTGGTGGTAGAAGAATACAGAGTTGTTTTACCACTAGTTATAGGAATATGAGTGTCAGAGCCAATGGCCATAAAAGTCTCTTGGAGCACTGTCTCCAGTTCCTTCACTTTAGGCAGTTATGCAATTTGGCACCACAGATAGGCATAACTAACTCCATCTCAGGCTACTAAAGCTAGAATTTCTTCCTTGCTGTTCTGATAGGAAGACAGTTGCATTTACAGTGTTCTAATCTTAAAAATAATCTAATTGTCCACCAAATGTGACTAACGTGTACAGCTGCCATATCTCACAGAGGTAGTCAAAATGTGTTATTTGTATTGATTCCTAGAAACAATTGAAATATAACAAAAAGCGTAAGACTGCAAGAGATTTCCTTGGGTACACTGCAGATAAAAGTTCTAATTTAATATGTACAGTTTTTTTTAAAACAGGACAAGCAAGCTAGTCCAAAATTCATAAATTTGTGTCTGATTCCCTGTCCTGACAAATTTTCAAGTGAGTGATATTGTGTGTTTTCTGCATCTTTAAAATTCGGTAACTTCTTTTCTGGACAGAAGAAATAGACAGTTTGCTTATTATGATCATCCATGCTTTAAAAATATTTTTGAGTTAGTATTAATAATAAAGAAAATTATTAGTTACTACAACAGCAGAAAAACAGAATGATGACTATTAGATGGAAGTTTATAATTGCTTTGAAGTTTTCTGGCAGGCTAAATTCAGAGAACAAATGTTATTGAAAAGACCTAGCACATAAATGTTGTTGTAGTACTTGTCACCTGCTTTGCTCAGATTATTCTTTCCAAGCTTTTCTGATCCAAGGCATTCTTGAGAGAGTAAATTCAAACAAAAAGTAGAAATTGACAAACTAAAGGTAGAATTAGCAAGATGATTTTTTGTCTGAAAGAGAAACATGGTGGAGATGGTAATTCAATCATCTGGCATGAGAAATATGGCCATGAGTGTTAATTTACTTCAGACTGTAACAAAGATAGCAAGTTTGTCATTGTACAGAAAGACTAAGAAAGAAAAGTATTGATACTAACTGAGAAATAAACCCCGAGCAAGTGTGTGGTTCTTGAAGGCCATGAACCAATACCACCTAGGAACCTCCTAACAACAGGATGACCCAATCCTTCCCACCAAGTGCAACCTGTTTCTCTTTTACTTAATCTTACTGAAATATTCACTGTTTTGCTGTCATGAGCATATCAAAAACAGTAATTGTTTTTTGCTCTGGCCAGCACAAAGGTACCCAAAGTCCACAGCCACACTGTGACCAGGTGGGGATTTCTGTAGCGCTGCACCACCCAATTATTCTGCTGACCTGTTATTTTGTTATAACAAGCATCAGAAGCAAGATGATCTTATGTAACTTTGCCTAATTTCTACTGATGAGGCATCATTCTTCACACAGTCCACTACCTGCTTCACTTTTCTAGTATCTGATGGACACTGTGCCTCTGCAGCATTGCTGTTATCTGTCCTCCCTTCAGCACAGCCCAGTGATTTAAGTGAGCACTGAGTGCTGCTTGTGATTCCTCCCTAAGCCCAGGGAGAAGCATCATTGCTCTAAAATCAAAGAAACCCACGCACAGACCCTTGCTATGGCTCACACACAAAAATGCTCCTCTCTCACTCCAGCCCCTGGTCCGAGTCATTCAACCACCCACTGCAGGTGGTCCTCAGCCCTCAAAGACCCTTTCTCTATGTGTTTATTTTAGCTTTTTCTTTTTTTCCTTTTTTTTTTTCCCCTTCTTGTTGCATAACAAGGTGCCTTCATACCCTCAGGTAATTTTGGAAGAACAGTTTTGAATAGGGAAGAGGGGATGGCAAGGTAATTAAGTGGGTGGGGAAGAAGGTTGATAAATAGCTCTTAATAGTCACTTTTACATGCTATTATTTTGAGCAAGGAAAATAAATACAGAATGGCTGTAGGCCCATCAGACTCTGCAGTGAGTGTGACATAGGAAAGGATGGCAGCTAGAGCAGAGCAGGAAGAGAAAGCAATAGGCTGCAGAGTGGGACAACTCCAACTCTGAAGTCTTGCCCTTTCTTCCCAATCAGTCCATAGCACTTTAATGTACATCCATCTAACAGAAAATCTAACATTTTTCAAGATAAGAAGAAAATGAAAAAAATATATAGTGTAGGGCGAAAAAAAAAAAAGAATAGAAATAAATTCTTGACTAATCTCTTTTCCTTCTTATTTCTGTCAGCTTTTCATCCCCACAGTCCTTTCTCTTCCTAATTCTTACACTTTGTGAGACACAAAATAAAGGTGGAATTCAGCCTTCCTAATTGGTAACAGGAAGTCTTCTTTATGTTAAAATACAATGATCCGTTTATTGGAAACTGCTCCTCTGTAGTACCAGCCATCTCTCCATGTCATGCTGTCTGAATAATGCCTCTTGAGGATGGGGAAGAAGAATAGTATCGCAGTCAGACCCTGTGGGGTTATAAATAGCATTCTAGCAGCCTGAAAGGCTGAAGCCACCATTAAGTTGCATGCAGCTGTAGTGGTGTAGGTGGGTGACTAAGAGTAACTCGGAGATGGGATAATGGTAACCTGGTACACAAGGGTCATTTTTCCTTGATGGCGTCACTCCACTGGGCTATTGTGTTCTCCCGAAATTAGGTGCCTGTGTTTAAGAGAGCTGAGCAAGCTCAGCCTTGGCAAAGCACATTTAAAAGAAGATTAGAGGGGAAAACAGTTTGTTGTGTATTGTGATTTGTACCAAACTGTGATAAACTTTTCTCACTTGGGTCAGTAATTGCTTTTATCAGCAGCAAAGTAAATGCAAATGGAAGAGCCTTTAGGAAGCTGCACACCAGCCTCCTGCATGTGGGCAGTGGGGACTTTCACTGGTCAAATCAGGAAGTCAGTGCACCAATTTAACTCAGGCTCTCCTTTCAGTATTTTTCTTAGCAATGTGATTCATTTCATTATCTTGGATCTTGGACTTTATCAGTGCTAAAACAACAAAGGTCTTGAAAAATCCGTTTCAATTTATTATTAATAATTTGCTCACAGATATACAAAAATGGAAAAATCCTACACTAATTTCACTTAGTTTATATAAAAAAAAAACCAGATGAAAATAATTAGCTGCCTATGTTAGTTTGAGCTTGCATACACAAACATACAACTCCTCTCTCATTTCTAAACTAAAAAAATTGAGATCATGATCCTACTCTCAGTGAAGTTGGTGGAGGAGTTGCCTTTAGCTTCAGGAGATAAACGATTCAGCTTAATTCCCCCTGTGGGATCTGTCACTACGTAAAGATTCCTTGGAGGTTAATTGCTTGCAGAAGAGACTTTGCCAGGGATCTGAAAGGAAAGTGCATATTGCACAACTGGAGCCTTAGCTATGTACTGCAGCCTGGAAAAGGCACTGTGATTTAAAGCAAAGGGATCTCCTTTTTCAGTAATCTTGCATCTTAATAATTAAATTTGGTCATTCATTTATTAAGAGTATGTCTTACAGAGTCACTTCCTTTACCATTTTGCCCAGTAGCTGTGGAAGTAGGACAAGTGCTTTTAAGTTTTACTAAAATTATTCCTTTTGACTTTTTTTTGTTTGTATTCTCTTTCAAGAGTCCTTTTTTAAAAAATCACTACTTTGAAGTAGACTTTTAGAAAGTATTTATAAAAGAAACACTTTATGAAAGAAATAACTGTTGCAGGAGTGGAAGAGAGGATTTCTAAACTAAGTAGGTAGAATCATTCTTACTTAGACTTTTCAGATTTATGTGCGTGACTTCATTATATAGATGTGCCCTTTGCTATTCTGAAAAATCTAAGAGATGTATTACTACCAATTAAAAGCCAGGGGAAGGTTGTTCCTTCATCTTTAAAACTCTATATTCATTCTCCCATGTCACATTTTTTGTAATCCTTTCCCACCTGTATTACACTTAGAATAATCCTTCTCACTCCTTGTCACATGTGCATTAAACCTCTTTCAAAGAACAGACTTAGAGCTTCTAAAACAAGCATTTCATTTTTGTTGTGCTAAGTGTGATGTCAAATCACTATTAGAAATCTCACGCATATACCAATCTGGAATTTATGCTGGAAGTTCCTTCCCCCATAAATTGCTGTACTTGGTCAACCACAACATGTACTGCTGGCAGTGCCCCTCTGTTCACTGCAGCTTTTGTTGTTCATCTGGAGCCAAAACATTAGCCTGTAAATAACAGAGTATGCAGCTCAGTCTTCCAGAAATACCCATGCAAGGGCTATGAATTTGTTTGCATTAGCAAGGATTCTCAATGGCAAATAGTAATAGTACCCTCATTTTGCTTTTTTAGGATTGTAGAAAAACCTTAATATAGGAAAGACTGATCTCCTGAAACTTTGGTTTGTAGCGTTGAGGAAACACTACGGCTTGTAAGAAACTAAAGAGGTTTAAGTTTATAGTTGGAGAAGGGGTTTGCCTTTTTTTCTCATGGCAGTTCTGTTGATAAATTCTGTTTTGTATCATTTTACTAGACCTTCGTGTGATGGCACCCTAATACCAAATATATTTATCAGCCTTAAAAAAAAAAAAAAAAAAAAAAAAAA
>VXBB01017361.1:189632-380138 GCA_013399915.1 Illadopsis cleaveri | reverse complement strand
CGCTGAAGCGCAGGCAAATCCTTTTATCTGCGGAGGAACAGAGGCTCGGAAAACTTTCAAAGTGCGCTCACGAGGGAGTAGCCTGAAAGCCAGCGGGCACGGGCTCCGCAGCTGCCGCGTTTCACGTGGAGGTGGGACTGGATGTGCGGGTCCCGCCGGGCGCCCCGGCGTTGTCCCCGCTATGGAACCCCCGGCGGGCTCGTGCACCTCCTGCCGCTGCGCCTCCGCCTCGCCCAAACTCCCCGGCCCCGCTGCCCTCCGAGCCCCCGCGGCCCTTGCGATGGGAGAGAGACAAAGAAGGATCCGGGGCTACCGCCTTCTCTAAAGCACAGCTGTACGCGTTCTCTCCTTGTTTTGGGATGAGGGGGAAAGCTCCCCCGCCGCCCCCATGACCCCGCCCGACAGTGGCAAGTTTTGGAAGATCCCACTGCCCCTTGCTGAGAGAAGCGTGTTGTGAGCTTTGTTTCTAAGGTAGAGCCAGCTTCAGACTGGGCGTCCCAGTGGTTTTTGGGTCATTGGTTATCATGGTGGGCAAAACGCCTGCCTGCCTGGCAAAGACCCCTGGCTGGAGCAGGAGACACATGGTCAGTGGTCCCCTCACAGCTTTCCCACCAAGCACTGGAGTGTGATCTGGTCTGCTGGATCTCAGGCTCAGCTGAGGAGGAGATCCTTTACAGCATGTCCCAAACACTGCAGTCACTTTCGGATTCAAGTTTTCATCTTGCTGTCACCACAGCATAGGGTGGCTTCTGGGTGTAGTGCTTTTAATTCTTGTTTTGTTTTGTAGGGAAAAAGACTTTGCTGTGCACTTGATGTAATTTTTCAGGATTTTATGTGCCAGGGGACAGACAAGTCAGTCAAGTGTCACACAGCCTTTCAACAGAAATAAGTCTAGGAAAAATTATACCTGTTTTCTTCTTCCTTGCCTCCTGCTTGAGAATTAGGTGTCACTTGATGAACGTGTTTTAGATGAAAACCTCCCATGTGTCTTGGGGCTCAGTGCCGAGCACCTGAGGATGAAGGCTGGATTGCTGTTACTGGGAATTTCTTTCTCTTAAGTACATGTGAGGATTGTATTTACCATTGTAAGGTAGGTGTGCTAGTCATACTAATTTATTAGCTGATTAGCATTAGAGAAACAACTACATATTGAAATTATTCTGGTCTCTTAAATTGCTAACGAATGCAATTAAACTTTGAGGGAGTTGCAAATGCCTTCTCTGCACCCCTGCAACACACCTTTGTTCAACATAGAAGAACTCCTTTGTTTTGTGTGTGTCTGTTTCCTACAATGTAGCTGAAGCTTCTTTTAGTTGGGGACTTGGTAAGAAAATTTCTTGATGGTGGCTTTTGTTTTCCTGATGCAGGCAGCACCGCCTGAGGAGCTCAGCTCACCCAGTCGATGTGAAGTCAAGGCAAACCAAGGTGCAGCTGATGAAGGGGAGGCAGTGAGGTCAGCTGGTGGAGACAGCAGTGTTGCTTTGAGCTACCCCAGCCTCTGCCTCCATGCCTACAGCATCGAGAAGATGACAACGTTTCCTAATGGCTGTGGAAATGGCACCACTGTTACTTGTATAGTTATGGATAATAAAGAGCCCCAAAACCAGACTACCTGTGCCAGTCATAATGGGGGACACAACACCAGCAACGGTCTTGAGGAGGAATTTCAAGAGGGTAAGCTCAGCCCTTCCAAAATCATGCGCTTTTTCACCACCCCTAGGAAACGGGCTAATTCCAGCTCCGACAGGCCTCGTTCTCTGGTTGTGATGGGCAACTCATCCACGTGGAATGCCTTTTCTTCTATCAGAAAGATGGGATCTTTCAAGAAGTTGAAATCTTCAGTTCAACAAGGAATTCAAACAAGGGAATGCTCAGACATCTTAAATGAGAACAGCATAGGCAAACATGGTTCAAATGGAGCAGTAGTGCGAGTTCAGACTAACAGGTATTCCTATTCGGGGCCTCTCCATGATTTCCAGAATGCAGTGGATGGTTTAGCTTCTGACTGCTCTGATGCGGAGGAGAGTGATGAATCTTTCCTGAGGAACACTCATCGCTCACGCAGCATCAGGCGGGCTTACGGTGCTGGCCGCATAAACTTGCTGGACACAGATAAAGTTCAGAGTCACCACAACTGTGCTAGGCCAACATCACCTGTCGTCACAGAGCCAAAGATTTGTGAAATTTTGGTGAAAGACTCTGAAAACAACAGGATCATTTATTGGAGAAGCAGAAGTTCAGATAATCTGAACTTTCTGAAGAAAAGCTCATTCAAACGGAAGTCCACCTCAAACCTTGCTGATCTGAAGGTTGCAAATGAAAAGCAAGTGCCAGCAAGGACTGTGAGTGTTGCTTCTGCTGACTCTGACAAAAATGGTGGAAACCCTGAGAGGAGATCCAAGCGATGGAAGAGCCCTATCAGAGCAAAGGATTTTGACCGAGTTTTGAAACTTGTCGGTAATGTTACAGATGTTGCAAGGAAGAAGGATGGCCCCAAGAACATGGCTCCTTCTCCCAGTGAGCTATCCCAGAGAACAAGGTCAAACAGCAGGCTGCACGATGACTACTCCCGCAGGGTTTCCAGCAGCACAGATCATGACAGAAAGAGATGCACCTCCTCAATGTCCAGTCCAGACTCTTCCTCGCCGGGAACACCTTGCCTGCGAAGCCCCGTGATTGCTCAGGATAAAAAGGCTGAAATTAATGTAGCTGTTGCTGAAGATAAAAGCCTCAGGACGTCATCAGGTGTCCCAGACTCTGATAGCTTTTCACCTACTCTGGACGACATTAGCCCATTTCCCAATGAAGTCTTTTATTCGGACTCAGATGAACCAAAAGCTACCCAGCAGTGTACGGATGAAGCTGAAAACTTTTACATTCCGGTCAGGCCAACTACTCCAAAGCCTCAAAGTCCAACTGCAGGGAAGGTCAAATGCAGTATAAATTTCCAGTGTCCAAACCATCACAGCACGTTGTCACTGAGCTCATCGGAGAGCGAGGAGAGAGCTGAGGTGCCGGGGCTGAAGCTGGGCAGGAATCCTGTTTGCTTTCAGGACTCAGTGCAAACTGTGTACTATGATGATGGAAATGAAGACAGTGGCATTAGCAGCCACTCTCAGCTGAGCCTCAATTTAGCCTCTGGTACTGAAGAAAAAAAGGAAGAGGTAAGAAAGAAAGCAAAATCCTTCAGAAGGGATGTATGTTTCCTATTGGGTTTTGTCTTTATTAATGCAAAACAATGCAAACAATGCAAAGTAATGGCTGCTGCAGCTTGTTATTGCTAAAATATGCTGACAGCAATTATTTCCTTTAAATATTCTCTTTGGATGCTAATGTACCATTATTTTTTCTTTGCACATTAATATCAAAGGAAGTTTTGGCAGCAAAGCTATTCATGTGCGTTTTTAAGGGCAGCTCATTGCACCCTGCAGATACACCACCTTGTCATGTGGCCTTGTCAGATTTTACCAGCCTGAACAGGGTCTGGCTGTGTTTCTTCACAACTGAAAGGTCTTTTTTAAAGAGTCCGTGTATTCTGAAGTAGTGTTGACTTACTGTAAAACACTCTGCCTGTGGAAACCTTGCAGAACATGGTAATATTTGTAGAGCAGTGTAGCGTGAAAGACACAGTACAGAGATTTAAGCATTCAGTTGTATCCAATGTTTTCCCTGTGCAGTGATGACTGTACTGAGGGTAAACTGCTTATTTTGCTTGCCAAGTGCAGACAGCAGTACTTTAGATGCTGGGCTGAGTGTGTTGCTACTGTTGTTTTGGTGAAGACACTGTTGTTTTCACTGCACCTAATGAGTGATTTCATATTCTCAGTGAATGGTAGATGGATATATTGCAGCACCTCTGAGGTAAATTAACGTGATAACACTGTGCCCCCACCTAAAATACGGTGTGAGTTGGCACCAGAGAAATTGTATTGTTTTGGCAGCCTTGGTGAAGAGCTCTGACATATCCTGCACCTGTCTGAAGCAGTGAGGCTTATCTCAACCCCAGGTCACTGGGGCAAAAATCCATCTAGAGCTATATGAATATGCAAGTCATTCACAAAACAAAGCTGCCATATCTTTTAAGCCACCTCAGTTTGACTAAAGTATCTTAGACGTTAGGTATGAGATAGGCAAGGCAACGCTGCAGCTGCCCAAACTTCAACCTTTCATGCTGTGAAGTTCTAAAATGTCTGTGAAGCTGTCCTACTTTTAAAAGCTTGGCACAGTTTTTGCAAACGAACTGTAAATGGTTACAGAGCTTATCAGTATTGTCCTTAATGCTGGAGAAAAGCAATTTTGTTTACTGTTGAGTTTGCAGCAATGGTAAAATTGAAAGAATAAACTCAGCATGTATAAATGTCTGGACTCAGAGGTTATTCCTCTTCTGGAGCCCTAGAACTGCTCCAACCATCCATATTTTCCAAAACTCTCACGTACATGCAAGGAGGAGCTTTCATACTGCCAGAAGAGGTGAGAGCCCTAGTGTGGATGGATGCCAGCTGTATTTCTCAGGAATAAAATGGGAGGTGGAATTAATGCTACTCATCTACCATCTAGTGGTGAGCTGCCATCATGACCCAGAAGAAATTAATCTGGCCCTTCCCCTTGACTCCCAACAAACCAGTACAGTTTTTACATGAATGCGCGTACATTGGGTGGATAAAAGTTACTGCAGTTTTTAGTTTTAACACCACGTTCTGTTATTATCTAACATGCAATTTAAGCTTTCTCTTTATATTATAACATATTTTAGGGTAATTGTGAGTGTCTTTTAGTGCTTGCTTCAGTTGTCTAAAATACAGAGTGCGCACTGGTGGCAGCTCTGGGTTTGTGTAGTGGGCAGGCAGACAATATGGGATGGATCCCAGAAAAAGATGAAGGAAGTGGTGGCCAGGGAACAGGCCCCTTGGCTGTAAGCCCTCACTTTGCTGTGAGCACTGCCTGGAGCCCCTGTGCTTCGTAAAAACAGCTGTGGCCACTCACATGGCATAGCTGCATCCAGACAGACCTCTCTTCTGATGGAAAAAACTGAAGATCTTGGAGGTGGTAGTTGTAGTTTGGAAGCAGGAGCTGTGCAGGACAGGTCTGCTTTTATCTTACTGTGCAAGGGATATGAAGTCTGTTGTTTCTTTTTTCCATGCCTGCTTCCCCTCTCATACACAGCCCTAAAGCTGTGGCACTCAGAGTGACTGCAAAACAGGTGGAGTGGTATGGTTTCTTCCTGCCGTTTCTTTGGAGGATTTAATTTCCTGCTTTACAGCATGCTTCCCTTAGCATGGAGCTAGGTTGGCACCAAAGACACTTACGGCAGGTTATATTTTAATTGGAGTTTATTCAGCCTGTAGGCACTTTTATGAATGCCACATGATCACACAATGAGGTCACTGGGGTATGAACTTTTGACTACAATTGATTTTTACCTTACACCTCCGCGTTACCGAAATGTACCTGCCCAGCAGGTTGTGCTGTGATGGCTGAGTGCTTAATTCGCTCTCAACAATCACTTGAGATGTAGTGTGGAGCCATGGACATCACACATTTTCAAATATTTTTTTGAACCTTTAATATATACTGTGTTGATGGACAGCTCTGCACTGTTTCCATGTTTCATGGATCTGCCTTTCTGTACAGATTTCATGCATAAACCAGTATGTATTCCAGTACAGGCACTAAAGCTTGAAGACATATTTCAGTACAAAGCTTAGAAGGTCCTAACCAGTCAGGCTCAAATAGGTTCTCTTTTCAGGACTGGCTGCCGTAGCTGGAAGCAAGTGTAGTTTATCCCCTTACTCACTCATCTAGTAGATTAGTCAGTAAATGAAATCTGTGGAATTTGGACCATCTCTGTGGTCCGTCTCTATCCCAATTTTCCCAAATATGGAAAGTAAAATTTTCTACCTTGTGTTTCCCCACCCCTGTAAAGCTGATTTTGCAGTATTCTTGCAAGGATATCTATTTGTTCACCAAAATTGATGTTTTGGGGTTTTTTGGGGTTTTTTTCCTTATGTAATTGAGCCTTGAGATCCTGTCACTTCTGTTGCTTTGTTGATTTCACCAAAATGCATGATTTGGACTGGAGCAAGGGAGATTTCTTGGTTTTGGGTCCTGACAGTGGTTGCTTCCCAGGGAAGAGCTAATTAAGTGCAGCATGTATCCGTGCCTCAGCACTTCTGGAGCTACAGAGGTGTGAGTCACCAAAGCTCACCTGTGACATCCCATGCTTTGCCACTGTCTGCTTCATGCTACCGTGATTTATGTTCAGTATGTTGCTTTTAAATAGCATGAAGAGATGATTAAGTACAAGCTTGTACTTGTTTGGAGTGTTTCACATAGTCTTTGTTTTCATGAAGAGAGAGCCCCATGTCACTGGAATAATGAAAACTTAATCTGCTTGAGACTGGCATGTGTCAGCCACTGAGGCTGCCTAAACAAAACACTGTTCTGAATTTCTTACAAAAAAAGTAAAAATCAAGTTATTTGACATTTCACTTAGTCTTTCACAAACTCTTAGAGGATCTGGTATTGAGGTTGCCTTGCTGGCATCTGGCTTCACAGTACACCAGACTTTTTATTACTTGAGTACCTTATCTGCATGACCATAAGTGAATGATAAATTACAGTGAAGAGGTAACTCTGCTGTAATTATAGTTGAGTCACAGTTTATTTGCAGACGATATTTTAAATGTTCTAAGACCTGTCTGTCAACTCATTTATGTTTATACCATACAAATGTCACTGGTCCCAGCTAGTCTACATCATAAAGTTCCCAGTGCCCAGCTGCTGGCAGAGTTGAGCTGGTTTGTCCAGGACAGGTCTCTGGGCTCTGAATATTGAGCACACTGAGCTTAACTTGGGGGACAGCTTATAAAGATGAAGAGGAGGAAGAGCTTTATGGGTGGGATACGGAGGAGTTGGATATGTCCTCACTGTTTGTCCTCACTATTTCTAGCTTCAAAAAGTGTCCTTATAGTGAAAGACCAAAGAGTGGTAGCTGGATGTGATCACGTTCAATGCCTGCAAGGAGCAAGCAGCAGCTAGGGTCTCTGAGGGTGATCATCTGTAGTACCTGTCTCAGGTTCCTGAGTGCTATGGGGCTGGGCATGAGCACACCTGCTGGGAGCTGGCTGCATTCAACTCTCTGAGCTCTTACTTTTGGATTTATTTACCTCTGGCTCATCCATGTGCAATTTAGAAGGTAGCTTAATCAACCTAACGTGTATAACTGTAAATGTGATAAACTGTGAAGGATAATTAGGTGAAGTAGTGGGGGGAATTTCTTAAACTGGGTTTATTTCTAAGGGGATAGAACTTTGGAGTGAGGGCTCACAGAGCAGCAGAACCCCATCACAGGCTCTCAACAGCGTCTTACAGAAAAACTGAGGTTTCAGTTAGACCAAGCAACACTGGATTTGCACTAAACTTTGAGCTGCTCTCACAAGTCAGGATGCAGTCACACAATGTCCCCACAGTCACTCAGTGAGTGACTTCCAGATGCATTTGCCCAGAGGTAGGCTGGAAAGCACTGTGCATTGCTACAAACCTAAATTGCAGAATTCATTGCTGCAATAATGCAGCAGGGAGCCCTCAAATGACAGGACTATCTTCCTATCACAGCAAAAACCCTTTCAACTCTCAGCAGTAGAGCTGTCATCCATTTGGGGCAGCCTATAATCATTTGTTGCTGTATCCGCTACCAGGAAGAAGAAAAACAAAGCAGTCATGACAGTAATCTGAATTCTGGATCAGGTTGAATTTTAGACCAAGTAATTCTGGTGTTCTTAATAAAATTGGCCATTCCTGAAAACTGTAGGATAGTACAGGAGTTACTGTCATCCCTGCAGAAATGTTTTGGATGGTGACAGAGAGAGGTCAGTTGGACTTCACTGTAGTTAGCCTGGGGTGAGCTGCACCCTTTATTGCATTTGTGCACCTCTGCCTTTCCAGAGTGTCTCATATTTGAGGCTCCTGTAGCTGTCCAGTGGCACCTCAGTAATACCCAGGTGTTGCTCACCCTGGGGTCAGGAGTAATAAATAGTACCCCAGCACCTCTGTCCATGTGATTTAGTTTCTTACATCAAATTCAATGTTGAGTTGTTGGCACTGAAAATCCATCTCAGTGCTAAGTCAGATAGGTTGAGATATCCAAAGTAAGCAGAGGCAGCTGCAGAGTTTCCCCTGAGCCACCTGCATTTTCTGTTTCTGGCATCTGGAGGCTGCCGTGTTGCTTGTGGTGCCAGGGTGCTGTGGCAGGCTGGGAGACCAGCCAAGTGCTGGGGGTAAGCGAGCACAGCAGCCTTGCCCCCACCCCGTGCTCTAGGAAGTAGTAGCTGACAGTGGTAGGGTTGCCCAAGGCAGCTCCACCCCTTGCAGGCTGGGGTTTGTGACTGCTGCTGGGACTTGCTGAGGGCAGGGCTGAGGCTTGGGCAGGGTTGATGAGGCTTTGCAGTGGAAGGGTTGAGAGAGTGAGAGACCAGAAGACGTCATTTTGAAGAGACTCTGAAGAGAGGCAGAGGGTTATGGCTTTTTATGTTTTGCTTTGTTAGCATAAAGTTCTACTTCCAACCTGTGGTTTTCATCTGGCTTTTGACATTTGCCAGTGGATATTACTAAGATAGCCTGAAAAATCAAAAAAGTTTCTCATTTTGCCAAATAAAGGGAAACACATTTTTTTTTTTCAGGCCTGTAACTTATTCTGGGGTGTTCTGAGTAAATGCAGAAAATACTTAGGGATTTATTTAGGATTTATTAATACCTATACATTTAAAAGAAGCAGAGATTATGGATACCCCTTTACTATACACTACATGCTTGCTGTTACAATTCAGATACTGAAGGAAAGATGGGACAATATAAGAGCATTGTCCAGCCATCCCCAAGTATCAGGTCACCAGAAAACTGGAGGAAACAGTTTTCTGGTTTTAGCACATTTGCATTTTTATATGATGATAAGATTATTTCTGCAAAGGAAATACATTTCCCTGCAAACTCCTCCCCTCTGCCATTTGGAAATAGGTTAGCTGACTTGGTTTTGGAAATAGAGGAGAGGATGAAGGAAATCCTTGAGGCTGAGGAACAGATTTGAGAATCATGAGATCCACTTGTCATTTCCAGTCCTGCCCTATGCATCTACATGACTTAACTGCTTTGTGTCTGTTCCTTATCTGTGAAATGTGGATATTACCAAGGTGAACTCGCTAATCTTGGTGAGGCATATTGCTGAGAGGGAAAGCTTTATCGTTGATTGTGATAAGCAGGCTTTCAAGGATCAGGTTAAATGAAGCAAACCTGCATTAAAAGGCCTTAGAAAATAGATGGCTAAATTTTCTTTGTACCTATATAGCCTGATCTCTTAATGTGGTTTTATAGGGGTATTTGCTAGTTAGAACCACACAATTGCTTTGGTGTCCACAGATCCCAAGAGAATTATATACATTTTTCCCCCAATTTTTAAAACTTCTAAAATGTGTGTTTTACCACAGCAATTTGTGTTGCTAATGAGGGTTGTTTTTGCTGTGTCACAGGACACAGTAATATAATTTTTCTTCACTAAAATACATAGTATTTCCTGCATCTGTTGTGTGAGCTTATACTGATATAGTGCAGTGATACTCCTTTAGGGAGTCCTCCTCAGAAGCAGCACTTTGCAAATTTTAAAACTGTGGCTCCGTTGTTTTTTTGTTTTTTTGTTTTTTTTTTTTTTTTTTTNTTTTTTGGTTTTGTTTTTTTTTTTTTTTTTTGTGTAGGGGGAAGGGGAAAAGGCAGGTTATCCTCCAGGCAAAACTTATGTTAAATGTTGGCCATGGTTGTGTTACTTTGATTGCTTCTGCTTTGCTTGTCTATATATGTGTAATTTAAGTAGATTTGGTTTTTTGTTTGTTTTTTGGGGGGTTTTTTCCAGTTGTTTAGTGGATTGTATTTTGCTGTCTTGCAGACCACTGGTCGAATTGCCCTTGGTATTCTAGGGATAGATAATCAATGCATTTATGTGGGGTCTTCTCAAAGGCTAATTAAAAAGAAAAGATGTTAGTGGCGGAGGAGGCAGAGGGATGTAAAGAAAAAGAATATAATGCAATTTGCATTTAATTAGAAAGGAATAGATGGAAATTTTCTTGGATTAGACTGGTTTAATAATTTTGGTTGGTTTGTGATTGAAGATGCAATTACTGAAAGTGTGCTTTCTTCTACAGTAAAAGCAGTTATTTCCTTGGTAGCTATTGCTGTGGTATCACTTGGAAATTGTCACTGTTGGATCAATAGGGGATCACTGGGCTCTATTAACACTTAAGAATCTTTTTATAAAATCTAAATAGAAAGCGATAAATAAATTAATTTTCTCTGGTATGCTTTATTTATCCAGAATTACATAATCTATGTGTATGTTGCAACAGTTTGCAAAAAAAGGAGAAAGTATTGATCATATCCATGAAATATAAAACAAGCTTTTGACCTCATTTAGTATTGATGATAAATGAGCTTCAACTAACGCTCTCCCAACTGCTATTTATTAACAAGAAGAAGTGCAGTGATTACCTTTTATCATGTACCTGGGTGGAGACATGTCGAGACTTTTACTCTGTTAGGTCAAGGTGGTAAAATAATTTATAGCTACTAGGTCACAATCACTTCGCCCTTTTTATGTTGGTGGCTTGTATAAACTGAAAACCAATTCTACTATAATTGCTGAGTTCCTAAGATTTGGCAGTTACTGTCTTATACAGAAGTAATAGCTGTTTAATAGTCACAAATGTTACATGTTATATAAAGCTGTCATTGCTGGTGTAAGAAATTTGTACATTTTTATATAAACCCCTAAATATATGCAGAAATGTATATTCTTGATCAAAATACAAAGATACTTACATGACCTAGCACAAATATTGTGATAGTTTCAAGCCTTGTCATTTACAGAAGAACATGACTGATTACCCATCAAAACTTTACACTGAGAATATGTAGTGTGTTCTGAAACTTCTCAGCCTACTCAGGTTTTCCTTGTAACTTATTCTCAGTCAGAATCATCATCTGTTTAATTTATCACACCTTTTAATAAATTGCATTTGGAAATTAATATGCATTTTTTGTAAAGACATTATTAGATTTGAATTATCTGTTTTCTCTGGGTTAGAAAAAGGCAACAGTAGTTAGCAAAATCACATTTCAGCCAGGCAGCTCAAACATACAGAGATAACAGAAGTATTGCATCTTATTGTGTAACTAAGGAAAACAAACAAACAAACAAAAACAAAAGCAAAAAAATCCCACAAAAAAAAGGGGAAAAAAAAAAGGCAGAAGCAGAGTTAGGATGCTCTTTTGCCTGGAGAAGAGGAAGGCTGGGGCATCAGCGAGAGGCACCTACGTGTGATTCATGTGATTTCCCAGCAGATTACTGTAGGGAAAACCTTTCAGGAGAGGTGTGTCCTCTTGCACCTTTGTACTTGTCTGTATGTGCATGTTATGGAACATTATTGCATTCGGAACATAAAGATAAAATTTTAAAAATCCATATAGGTAACAGTAGGGGTTGAAATGCAGATTAGTGGTCAGGGAGCCTCAGCAATGTTCACAGTCGTCAAGACCTTCATAAAGTGGGGATTTTAATTAGAGAGTTTATTGGCTAAACACATAGACAAAAAAAATCACTCAGGGCTTGTTTTTCCTTTGCTATCATGGTGTCAGCCCTCAAAAGTGTCCCAACAGCAGGAAGCTGACCAGCAGCAGGTTCTGTTGGGTCAGACTTTTAGTTTGGGCTTTCTCTGCAGCAGAGAATGGGGTCAAGTATAGAGGATGCAGGGTTATTCATGGTTGGTGTAACTGCACCAGCAAAAGTCCTGCCATGCAGTTTCAGGTACTGGCAATTTCTTTGCCATATCACTGATAAAAGTTGCATCCACATAAGCAACATTTTATCAGTACTGTACAAATCACATCTTGTGCTCCTTGAGCAGCACTTCCCCTGAAATCAATTCTGAGTGCTGAATTTATCAAAGGTACACAGTGGTCTGAGTAATAGTTGGGGAACTGGGCTCTAAAGACTAAGCTCAGATTTCAGTGATTAAACACCTGATGCTGATGTGCTTACCTTGGTTATTAATGAGTACAGAGAATGCTAATAGCAGTCATGCCATTAAATGGAGCAGGGTTGTACCAGTGCCAGGTTGAGCTGGGTGAGATCATGATCAAGTCCTTGAAGTTGCTGTACCTGGATTGGGAAATCAGTCTGGGCCCAGGCAGGGGAGGGGTTTGGTCTGGCTGGGCGCAGGCTCTGTGGTGTAGTTGTTTACCTGGGAGCAGCCTGGGAGAGCTCTCACTGTAGCCTGTTTGGTGTGGTCAGGGGGTCCTGAGGAACACAGCATTAACAGCACGCCTGAATGTGGCACGTGGAGTTGAGCCCAAGTAAAAATAGCTGCCAAGTGAAGTGAGGGGCAGCTATCAGACAGCTGCACACAGCTAGAAAACACCTTGTGATGAAGCTGTACATTTCTGGAGCAGGAAGTGAGGACCAAGCAGGGTTGTCCCCTGTTTGTAGCTCCATCTAAACCTGCCTGCAATCCAGCTTGACACCTGATTCCTGCCTGTAGTGCTGTCTGGCCGGTCACTCAGTAGACTTGGCTGATGCTCTTGTTTAGGGGCTCAACTTGATTCCTGGAACATAAAAGACCCAGAACTGCTGGAGATATCCTGAACAGGCTTCCCTTTGTCCCCAGGGGCTGATTCTGGAGGTCCTAGGCCTCCCATAGGTCGCGTGTTATACTTACATGATGCATGGCATGTGAAGATATCTTAGATTCCTTTGGACATTTGAAATGGCCCTGGCTGCTTATGTTCAGGCAATGAAATTTCATCCTAGATTTCTCCTGGCTATGATGACAGCTTTATTATCTAGTTAATATACAGACAGCTGTATTGCAGAATTGAAACTTAAATGTGGGAATCTGCAGCTAAGAGTGACATATTGGATGGCAACAATAGCAAATGTAAGTGTAACCTGGATTGAAGTAAATGTTCATTTTAAATGGTTATATTTGTAGTTACACTGCTGTCAGGGATAAGGAAAGCAGTTGAAATACAATGATTTAACTAATTTGCTGTTGTAGGAATTCAGTTATCCAGGTAAAATGAATTCATTTGCATCAGGACAAACAAGCAGAGCTGTTTGCATTTGCAGTCTCAGAAGAAACCTAACTGAGGATACAGCCTAAAAGGCAAGATTAATAGCCTTGATTGCTAGTCTTTGTGGTCCTGTGCTGTTGCTAGACTAGCAGGTATGAATTTCAGAAAATCCAATGTGGATTAATTTTAGACCTTCTCAGAAATCTCAAAATGCCTTGTAATTTTTGACCAGCACTTAAAATGCATGAGCCAGTGCATGAGATTTTGATTTTCATCCTTTATGAGGTGCCATGTATATCTCTACACATCTGTAGATGTTCCCAGTAATAATTGTACACCATCAACATGCTTTCATTTATAAAAGATTCATTAGGAGAAGGTAATTTGAGGTCAGCAATGGTGCGCCAGTATAAATCCAGTCACAGATGGAATACAATTGTTTCCTCAGAATTTTTCCTTAATGTCAAGAATCACACTTATGCTTAAGTGACTGCAGTCACTGGAGCAGACTGGAGCCTATGAGTTGTGTACTGGATATTTTTACTCCTGCTAGTAAGTGGTCACTTGATCAGGTCCTACTTGAGCAGGCCACTTAGAGGGATGTGAGGTTATCAGTCCAGTTTCCCCTAGTTTTTGCAGTGACAGGATTATATTTTCTCGTTTAGTATTATTCAGTGCAGTTTATAGATCTAAGACTAAAAACACACATCCTTCAGCATTGTTTGTTGTACAGCAGAGATTAATCTGGCTGTCATTTGGATCACTACTGTAGGTGGAGTCCTGTAGAATGAAGGCAGTCTTTGCAAATGTTATTGCTCAAGATAAGGGTGTAAGCAGCAGATTATGAGATGACGTGTGATGTGTCCTTCCCTCAGTCTAAAAGTACAGGATCATGGTATGAACTTTGCCTGACTGGTTATGCAGAGAGTGTGCTCACATTTGTAGCTCTTATGGACAAGACTTTGCGAAATGAAAACATAAAATGACTCTCATGAGCTCCTTTCTCAGTCACTGCATATGTGGAGACCCTTTACCTTTGTCTGATTCTGAGGTAAGAGCTTTATTTAACCTGTGACTTTGCTGCTCAGACTCAGAGGGGCTGTGCTTAAGGGACAGCTTTCCTGAAGCTGTGTTAATGCACCAGCTGGGCAGTGACCTGCTGCTTAATTAAATGCACTGTTAAAACTGGTCCTGAACACAAATCTGTAGAGAACCTTGAGTGACGGGTTCATGCCATAAAAACCAAACTTTTTAAAGTACTCTATTTAGAATAAATTTCATACTGTAAGTGAAATAATTGAATGTAGATCAATGTGTGATGTTAATACTTTTTTCATAATTGCAGTAATCATGTTAAAATATTGACTGGTTAGTAACTCTGCTTACTGGCTGAAGTGCTTTCATACCTTGGAATTAATCTTAAAGTGTCTTTCAAACAAAAAGCAACTTCTGTCCACTGTATCATATGGCTTAGAAAAGACTCATTGGATTTGTAGTGGCCTAGCTGAAAATGGCAGGTGGACAAGAAGGTGACAGAAGATAAATCCTCTGTCACAGACATCGTTGCAAAAGGCTGCTTCTGGGGTGCATGTTTGCTTTGGTTATGCAATATCTGGAATGCCTTCATCTGTCTGGAACAGATGAACTAAGTATAGTTAGAGAGAGACAAAATGATGCTTTTCTCTTTTGGAGTACTTACAAGCTTTCTCTCTTTTATATTTTTATAAAGGAGCTGGGAAAAGCCAAGAAATGTCAAGAAATCAGAAATTTGAGGGAAAAGTGAACATAATTTTCTGTGTGCAGATTTTTCTTTCTGAAAAATTGCAAGAGTTTTGCTAGAAAAAATTACAACAGTTTTACTTCAAATGGATTGAAATGCTTAAAAATGTTACCTCTACCAAGTGTTTCAGCTGAGGTTATTTTATTTCCAAACTTGTTATACCACTGTAGTTGTGATACTTGAAGGCATTAACCTCTGTGAGCCAGATGTCCTGTTAAATAGGAACAACATGCTCATTTTCCAAGCTTCCTATCTAAACCCATCATTTTTTCCCGTGTTTGTGCAATAATATATCTCCGATATAATCTGTATGACTTTTAACCTCCCAGAGCATATGGGAAGTGAGCTTCTCCCTTCCAAACTGGATGAGTGTGCTCATTTAATTCACTTCTGGCTGCAGAATCTCTAGATCTGATCAAGTGGGATTGCGGGAGTGAATGGTAGGAGGGAGTGTGACTGCCCAGTCTGGTGTCAGCTTACAGTGACATGGATCTGCAAGCGGTCAAACTGCAGCCTCGCTGTTCACTTTCATCACTGAACAGAGGTGAAACAGAGAATAGCATAGAATGGCTTGGCTTGGAAGGGACCAAGATCATCCAGTTCCACTCCACCAGCCATGGACAGGGACACCTTTCACTAGACCAGGTTGCTCGGAGGCCCATCCAACCTAGCCTTGAACAATACCAGCGTTGAAGCATCCACAGCTTCCCTGGGCAACTTGTTCCTGTGCCTCATCACCCTCATGGTCAAGAATGTCTTCACAGTGTGTAACCTAAACCCACCTTCTTTCAGTTTAAAATTGTTGCCCTTTGTCGTGTTGCTACAAGCCTTGGTGAAATGTCCAAAAACACAGTTGAGTTATTTTTACTGGTGTTACCTGTGTTATCCAACTTGTGCATAGAAACAGGTCCTGTGAGCACAGAGTGATCTTTCCAAGATACTATTCCACGAATTCAGTGTTTGAGATAGGACCTATCTGTACTGCTGAGGTAATAGCTGAGTTTTTTAGTGTTATTAGTCTTGTTTGCCAAAGAGGTACTGATTGTTGGGTGTTTACCTTACTCATCACAAGCATAATGTCTCTGCTTTGCAAAGCTATCTCTTCCTGAATTGTCAATTGCATTTGTTTTATTTATGGTAACTTCTTCTGTTTTAGACATGTTAAGTTGATCTGCCGTATGACAAATTCATAAATAATTAACTATCAGAAAATTCTGTGGCTTATTTGACTTGTTCACATTTAAAAAGGTTGTTTCTGATGACCACTGGAAGAGGTCCACATCCCAGGATGAAGAAAAGGCAGACTCACAAAAGGTCACACCCAGGAAATGGGGCTCTGGAAAAAGATCCCGGCCCAGACCTCTCTCAGACTATGGCCAAATGTGCGTCCGAAGTTTCTCTATACCAGAAGATGCAGTTGCAGTGGAGTCTCACAATACAGACTGCACAGATGGAGAAAATCAGCCAGGACTGGCATCTGTTGGGTCTATGATCCAAAGCAATACTGTGGGCTACCACAGAGGTCGAAAAAGAAGACCCATCTCCGTAATAGGTGGGGTCAATTTCTATGGAGATGATCAAGTAGAAGAGAGAGAAAATCTGCTGACACAAGTAAGATAAACAGATGTGCTCTGCAAACTGCAAAAGACCCTTTCACTTCCTTGTCTCTATCTTCAGCCTAGAAAATAGAATGGATGCTTCCTTCTCTTCCTTCCCTTTTGTCAAGCTGGCATCGTGTACTTAGAATACTGCTCTCCTGGTCACTAATTGCTTTGTCTTCTTGCTAAAAATACAGCATGGAACAAACCTGACACTGACTTTGGGATAATCTTTTCTGTCTTGTAAATTAATCTGATCTTTTTCTTGGCATGGTCATTATGTCTCGTGTTGGTTTATAAGGGCTTATTTGTGTGTAAGACAGATGTGTATTTAGTCTCCTTATAGGGTGTTGGGCCTGAGGAACGGAATAGTACAATCAAACACAATGATAACACATTATTTATTGATCATTTCAAATTACCCAAAAGCAAGCCTGCTCAAAAACTCTGGCATTAAAAAAGTGGGGTTCAAAATCCTGATTTTGGCATGGCAAAGATACTTTAAACTAATGAAGATAATTGCTTGAAAAAATTGGTAATAAATTGAGATAGTAATGAAATTAAGAATTTAAGAAAACTGACAATATGAATACAATGTCTATCTGTGTACTACTAAATTGATCAGATGAAACAAAGGTAGGAAACCTATAAGGAAGCAGTGTGTACTTGAATAGTACCTGTATTTGCTATCTCTGTTGGCTTAAGTAAAAGAGTGAGAAATTAAAAACAGAAAGGTAAAAATTGCTCCTTTCTCCCTGGAGGTAGTGCTGAGCAAGTACAATGTGCAGAGGAACTTATTGTTGTGTTCAGGGTTGTGGACCCATCTTGCACTTGGTTGCAGAGCTTCAGGCTCACAGGTTTTTGTAAGACTGCACTCATCAGGTATTTTCTACTTTCCAGGAAAGCTGGAGAACTTCTGCCTAAAGCAATTGTCAACCTGATAAAGCAATGGAAAAAAGAATTAATATTAGCATCCTCAAAAAATTTAATTCTGGTGGTTGTTAATGAAATTTGAGTCCTGTTAGTCTTTCTCAAGCCACTTCATCTCCCACTGGCAAGTTTAGTTTGGCAGGATTTTCAGTTTCATGTGAAAAACATTTTGTAATATGAACACTGTTACTGTGTATTACATACCTTTTCTTTATAAGTCTCTGAGGAAAAAATGCATCCTGATGCAAAACCCTGGCTGAAGCCAATGAACCTTTTACTCAGGCAACGGCCTTTGTTTCAAATTATCTGTAATTAAGATATTTTAAAATTAATTCTATCTCTTAACTTAGAAGGAAAAAAAAAAGAGGAAAGTTATTGTTACAAATTCTAGGCCATCTTACTCAAGAATAATAGATGGATTTCAAGGGATAGTAAGTACTGGCAACTTGCTGTACTATGGAAGGGATTAAACACTCTCCAGGCCCTTCATTTACTGCTGAAACCAAATTGATCTCTTTTCAAACCTTGTTCACATCACTTTAATAGTGAAGGAACATGCATCAAGGCAGCTATTTGAGTTGACTCTTTCCATGCTCCAGTGCTGCCATGAGAGCTTGGCTGGGGTTGAATGAGCACGTTGCTGGATCACTGTGGTCAAGACCAAAACTATGGAGCATTCCTAACAAGGACATATTATTAAACCAAATTATGGCCCTCCTACTGCCATAATACTGCCACTGAGTAAAAGCATATCCATGTCTGTCTGGAGAAAGGATTTGGACTGAAGTCTTACAAGAAAATTCTAGTTGCCCAGAAATAGCCTTTTTTTGCTTAGTCAGCCAGTTATTTGCACACAGTAATTGCCATCAGTTCTATTAGCTAGTTGATACAACACATCAGACTTTTTGTGGTGAAGGATCCTGGTATAGTGATAAGGCGTTTAGGAAATGAGGGTTAAAGATGAGGTTATAGATAAAACGTATTTCGTACACATTGAGGTTTTTGGCAGTCCTAATAGCAACTAAACTTTTGGCTGGAATGTGAGAAAGAACTCATCAAGCAGGCACTAGAAGTATTTTATGTGGGGCTGTCAAAGACTGCTCTTCACACTGGTGATTTTTTTTTCTTTAAAGCTTTGAAAACCCATGGGAATATTTGAAAAGTACAAAGCTAATTCCTTATCCACTGTATTTTGTTTTGGTCTGACAGCTTAGGTGTGAGAAAACATTTTCAAACAATACTGTCATTGGGTTTCGTAAAAGAGTGTCAAGAGATAGTTCATTAAAAAACCATCCCTGATGTTTCAGATTACTTGATAGAAGAACAGTAACAACTGAACAGTAAGAGAAGATCTAAAGATGAGTTTCTGTGCAGTTCATGTGCTGAAGCCTGGCTGTTTAATGTTGAATGCTTATACAAGATCATTCAGCCTGGCTAATGTGGAGTTGTTCAGAGACAACATAAAATCAGACTCAATTTGCAAATAAAACAGGGGTAGGTTTTTCAATCATAATTTAACAAATGAATGATTTATCCAAAGCAAATGGCTTTGAGATAAAGTTGCAATAAACTTAGTAATACCTCTTTCTTAGGAGACTCCTGGGAAATCAAAACAGAGCATCATTTCAACAATTATTATTGTCTTGTTTTACTGACAAGCAATACATTTAACTGATGAAAGCAGAAATCCACCATCTCTGTGAAAAACCTGTTCCAGTGTTTGACCATTTTTATTAATCTAAATTAACCTTCCTTCGGTTGAAAGCTATTCCCCCTTGTCCTATCACTACATGCCATTGTAGAAAGTCCCTCTCCAGCTTTCTTGTAGGCCCCCTTGGGTACTTAAAGGTCATAGTGAGGTCTCCCTTGAGCCTTCTCTTCTCCAGGCTGAATAACCTCAGCTCTCTCAGCCCAGTCTTCATAGGAGAGGTGCTCCTGCCTTCTGATTGTCTTCAAAAAATCATATACAAGATGAAAATTACAGAGCATGTCTGACCACAACACAAGGCGAAGGAGTTTTTAATGTAACAAAGAACTGTAATGTAATAAAACTTGTTCTGTGATGTTGGTGGACATGGTATGCAGTGTTTAAGCAATGTCACTTCAACATAGGGGATTTTACTGCCTGTGTAATTACCTGGACTATCTGGAGAAACCTTACTTCATACTTGGGCTTTGTTCAGTTGGACTTGCCAGTAGCTTTTCTAATACTGGATTTTCCTGTTTCCTCGGTAGCCTGTGGCACGGCCACCCATCCCAGCACACAAGGTGCCCCCATACAAGGCTGTTTCAGCCAGATTCCGGCCGCTCACCTTCTCACAAAGCACCCCCATCGGCCTGGACCGCGTGGGACGGAGGAGGCAGATGAGAACATCTAATGGTAAGATAGGTATTTTTAATTTTGTAGATCAGAAAGCCACACCCCAGGCTAAGCAACAATTAGAATATAGTATGGAGGACAAAAGAGTACAAACCAACTCAGTGACGAGGTAATACCCAGCTAAGTTGCTTTGTTTTGTGAGTTTCTTACTAGTAGATGCTGTTCTCATGTAAAACTTTTTTTTTCATGTCTACTCTTTGACATTGCTATGGTTTATTGTTCTGTACCACTTACACGCCTGTATAATCCACTCTCTTATTCATATACTTGCCTGAAGTCAATAGATTATGAAGTAAGTGAGTTCTAGTATGCTTGAGTTCATACCTGAACCCTAACCACACCACACATGTATTTTTAATTTTCTGTTTGCCATCCATTCAGCTTTACTTAGATAGGCAAGCCATAAATAATTAAGTGGCTTGCTGGTGAATGTAGCCCAACCAGAACTCTGGTACATGAGGGGACAGGTTCTTGGTAAAAATTGCCTTTTTGGATGCACTGTGCTTTAACAGGCTCACTGATGTGTCCTATGTAATTTTGCTGTAATTGTTTAGTCTTAGCATGCAGTGCTATCTGGAGTTAATAGAAGTAGCCTATTAACTAGTCTAGTAGTAGTGGAACATTTCTTCACAGGTGGGACCAGAAGAACGTGGGTTAATACCATTTGTGTTCCTTCAGACACTGGCAGAAGTTGGAAATAAAAGCGAAATTCTCACTTTGTATATTTCACTGTTAATGGTGAGCAAAGCACTGTTGCAAACCTTCACCCTGAACCTTCTGGATCAAGGCTTCCCATGACTGAAGCAGTAAACTTAAAAAATAGCGTTTTCGGTGTTTATTAATATTGCATGTGTGTTTACAAGTCAGTTACTTGGCTTCTATGGTTCTTAGCTAAGTTTTAGCTGCAATGATGTCCAAATTCTGCCAAAAATTCTTTAACTACAAATTTGTTTATGTAAGAACACGTTAAAACTGTATTCTCCTGTTTTGAATAGAACGTGACAGTTTTTTTTAGGAGGTGCTCTTCAAGAAGCAGACTTGAGAATTTCTAACTATGGCAATAAGAGGGGCTTATCCACTGAGATGAGCTCGGTTGGAGCATGCTGTTGATAATGCCTAGGCTGTGGGTTTGATCCCCATATGGGCCATTCACTTAGGGGTTGGCCTTGATGATCTTAGTGGGTCCCTTGCAACTCAGAATATTCTGCTGGTTTAGACAGCTGGTTTAGGGAACTAAACTCCAAATAAGCCACTCCCTTTCACCCTGTCCCTTCCAGTAATGGGGGGACAATAAGGAGAAATTATGAGATAGCAGTTTACTAAAATCACAATGACAACTGCAGTGTTAACAGCAAAAAGTATGCAAAGTGCAAGTGCCCACAAAAAAAGGGCATTTACCACTGTGAAAAAAATGCCAGCACTTCCTGAAGACAGTGCCTGCTGTGGTCTCCACACAAGGGCAGTATAATTCTGTTCCTGCGTCTGGGCCACGTGGTATTTGGGACACAAAGGCAATATGTCAAGGAGAGCTTCTGCTGCTTACTGTTCTCCCCCACCCCTGTAGGAAAACAATGAAGGAATAGGACAAGCAAACCCCTTGGAGGCTCAATCATCACATTGGGCCACACCGCCGCCTGAGACCACTCTGCTTTGCTGGTTCAATTCTGCACAGCTGCCTCTGGCACTGATTCTTCTCCATCAGCTGGGCTCAGTCCCACACAGCTGCCTCTGGCACCGCTTCTGCTCCAGTTGGGCTCCTCTGGAGCTCGGGCTCTGTAGCTCAGCTGGGCTTGGCTCTGTGCGCTGCCTCTCTCTCTTGCTTTTTGTTCCCTTGGAGTGGCACCTCAGACTCATCGTCGCTGTCCTTCAGCACCGTGTCTTAAAGCCACGACCTGAAGGAATGGGAAAGGGACTGACAGTGGTGGAAAGGGGCTGGGTCCACTTGGCTGATCCCAATACCTTCTCTCTGGAGAGATCCAGCAAGATGGCAAAGTTTGGTTTCCATTGCCCAGCTGCTCCTGCCAAAACCACACCCCCAGTGATGATGTGGGTGGTATGGAATAAAAGACACTACAAGCTCCACCCCCTCTTTTCTCTAACCAGGGTGATTATATACACTCCATTTGTATTTTCCTTTTAATTTATATTGTAGTAAAATATTAGGAGCTACTTTAAAACCTATGTCTGGAGTGTGTTCTGCTATATGCTTCTTAGTACACTTGATGATCCAGGTCAGGCACTGATGTAAATTAGACATTGAATGCTGTGACTCTTGCTGAGATTATGTGGTGTCTCAGTCCCTGATTCCAGAAGGACCATTCACAGAGTAACAGGTCTGCCATAACATAGTTTATTTAAAAAAGAGGCTCTTTTATTATCACAGAGTAGGAATTATTTTTTCTGTTTTTAGTTATCCTTTCCAATTCATCTTTGGAAACCACATGAAATAGTATTAGTTACCTAGACAACTGCCTGAGAGTAATATCTCTCCAGGTATTTAGGATGTGAATAACTGGTCTCCTAAACATAAGCATCAGGATGACAAATACACAAACTAAGATTTCTGCCACTCTTCAGGACAATGAAGCCAAAGCAACCCTTGACTGTATTAGATGTGACTTTTACGAGGCCTTACAATAGACATAGAAGTGGAGCAGGAAAAGTCTCTGAAATCAAAACTCTGAAGGCAAGTGGGGAATATCATGGCCTTGCACAGTTTGAAAGCAGTTGCAAAGATCTGTTAAGTAGCTCCAGATGAAAATATTAAAGTGACTCGTGTCACACATTTTGATCTCTTTCCTTTTTTATCTTAAATCACAAGGCACTTCCTTGTCTTTGAACATGTGAGAGTTTTTTGTTTGCTCTTGCACTGTGAAATTTGATAGTACAAAAGCCCTTTATTATAGAAAGTAATTCTAAACCCAAGCACTGAAAACCAGGGGTATCTTATTTTAGTTACTTGCTAAAGCTTAATACATAACATGCTTTCTTCTTATAGCAATGGCAGATAGAGTGGAGATGTAAATTTTTAGAAAAACAGGTGTTACAAGACAGTGAATCCTCACCTGTAGGAAACAGAGTAAGAATCAGACAACACAAGGGAAACTGCTCTTGAGATCTACATTGCTACTCTTGTGCTTTGAAGGGTTACAAGTTGTAAACTATATTGAACAGGTTGCCTATTTGTCACTGCAGGGCAATTTTTATAAGCATCTTAAAAACTAACCCATCTTTTTTTGCATATTTTTGTGTGGGGCTAGAATTCTGCCTGTGGAGCCAAATTTGGCCTGTGTGGAGCACAGCCCAGGAATGACTTCGGAGAGGGGTTGGTTTTCTTAAAGAGTGGAATCAGATGTTCAGTGTCTGCATGAATGATGTGGGAAGGGAGGTATAAAATAAAATGGTTATTCTTGCTGGTGTGCTGAATTATTCACGGTAGTAAAAGTGAGACATGAGGCAATGTACTGGCTCAGGTGTTGGTAAAGCCAAGGTAATGCACATGGAGGAGGAAAAGAGCCTGATATGCTTGCAGAAGGATGGACTTTGAGCTGGATATTGCCATTCAGGAAGAGGTCTTACAATCTTAACAGCCACTTACAGAATCAATGCAGTGCATAGTAACAGTCAAAACAGTAAATAAAAGGGCAGGAGTTTGTAGGAAATGAATAGAGAACAAAACAGAAGGCCCAATTGTGCCACTGGTGTGTGTGGGGGCCATCTCCCTGTTCCTTTCCATCCCAAAAGGCATTTTTTACAGGGGGCGATACAGAGAAAAGCAGAAAGATAGGAAAATCGACTCTGTGTGTGTCTCTGGGAGGAGTGATTAATGTGGCTTGGGCTCTGCAACATGGAAAAAAAGGACAATAGGAGAATAAAAGTCTGTTTGGCATGGGAAAAATGAACAGATAATAGTTATTGTTTCTAATAATTTCAGAACTAAAGGGCACCAGATGAAATTACCAGAGAGCAAGCTCAAAATAAAAGATAGTTTTCACAGTCTGTAAAATTAAACTATAAAGCTAATTGCTACACATTATATTTCACATCCCAACAGTTAAAAAAATTCAGAAAGTGGTTTGAAAAATCCAGTTCATTAAACACAAAAATATAATTTCTGCCCCAGGAGGGATCTGACTGATCTGCAGATAACTGGAATTTAAAAAAGTACTTCAGAAAAATGCCATCATACGCCTCATCTATTTTTATGTTCCTCACTGGGCATCTGCTACTGGCTGCTGTCGGAAAAGTGGTTGGGGGTGACTTGTGGTCTGCCTCAGGATGGAGGGTTCTGTGATACCAGTGTTTCTAAAACTGAATTTTCTTGAGGTGGGTAAACTAGCTTTTTGTATTTTAGTAAGTGCTACCCACAGCCTTTTCAGAGTGCCCTGCACAGTGGTTAGGCGAGCTCAGCATGCGTTTGGACAAGGTCACTGTGGACTGCCACTACAAAGGACAGCCTGTGCCTCCTCCTGTCCCTGGCTGAGCTACAAGGAAATGAAGCCACCACCACCTCCACCCAAATGAGTACTTCCGTGGTGGTTCAGTTTGCCAGATGTGCCCATGCAAAGGAGGGAGAGCAGACCCTCCTCCATCCGAGCAGCATCCCGCAGGGGCAATAGGTTAGTCATTGGGCAAAAGCACACAGTCTGTTCTTTTCTTCAAAAATCAGACCAAAAGAGTTTTTCATTGTTTTTCAGAGGTTGTTTTTAAAGTGTCTTGTAGAAGAACTGTACGGGGTTTGATCTGGTTTTCCTTTGGCAGTTGAGCTGTTTTTCCCTGATGGGCAGGGGTTTCACATGGCAAAGAGTTGAGCTCTGGCTGATTAAAAGCGTGAAATTTTCACTTGCAAGTCCCAGGATCATCAGCACTACAGTGTCATCAGTGTCACTTCTGTTTGCCAGCTTGCTTTTTTTAATGGTTTATGCCAAGAAAAATGCTATGTGTGAAGATCTTATGTAGTAGCTTGTTTTTTTATGCTATCCAACTAGAGTCCTTGCAGCAAGAAGTAATAGGGAAGTTTGAGAGATTCAGAAGATAATTTCTGTCAGTCTCCCTTGCAGTGCAGCACAAATAGGATTTTTGCAGGAAGAGGGCATTAATATTGTAGGGCAATGTTTGAACTTTCCTTCTCTGTCTGAGGCAGTGCTGGGAAAAACCATGTGATTTTAGTGGGTGTTGAGTAGTTGCTTTGTGCAGAAATGCCTCCAGGGTTTTGTGAACACATCCCTGGAGGAGTCAGTCCCCAGTTACAGGACAGGCTCAGCTGAGCAACAGTTTTCAGGTAAAGAAGTTTTTGGGGGTTTCCAAATCAGGTGTAGTGCTGTGTACAGACATAGGTTGCAGCAGGCTTTGCAGTCTCCTGATGGGAGCAGCTCATGCCTTTGCTTCCAGTGCATGGACTGATCCAGTTTCACTGTGGGAGGACACAGATGCAAGGGTGAATGCTGGCCCATGGTGAATGAATGCGGTTGTGTTCTGGTTGGGTCAGACCCAGAGAAAGATGGATGGTTTGAGTGCCTTCCTGCTTCATTTCCTATGTCATAGAGTAGCTGAATTAAGTGTGTAGTTTCAGTGAGAAATGTCTCCCTCCTCCCCTGTTTTCTTGGGGAGTAGTCTGCTGCAGCCTTAACACTTGTGTTGCTTGTGCCCTAAAAAATTATACAGCATTTGCCTGTGAAGCAAGAGAAATTGTGCAAAAAATACCTTAGTTGTTTACTTCTACTGGAATTTTAACTGGTATAGTATGACAAAGATAAACCGATACTCTGAACAGTGTTGTAATACAAGGAACTCCCAACTCCCATCCAAATAGTCTCTCCCTCTGGATTGCAGTCGTTTGAATATAGATTGAAATCGCATTTAGCTGCTTTAATGAAAAACAAATGCACTCCCTGGCTTGCTCTGTTCACAATGTTCAGGCTCTGTGGGAGCGGTCTGAGCGGCTGCAGGAGCAGCGCAGCCAGGGCCAGGCAGCCAGGTTTTTGTTTCTTTTCTGGAACTTCCTCCCTAAGGGCACCCCATGATGTCAGAGAGCCGGGAGCAGCCAGGCTGAGCGGCTGAGTGCGCCGCTGGCAGTTCTCAGCCGGGCTCGGCCTCGGAGGCACCGCCAGGAGCTGGAGGCAGTGACAGTCTGTTCCTCCGAGCCGTGGGTAGCTTAGAGCCTCTTGTGATCCTCCAGCAGCCCTGCAGGACTGAGCATCATCACCTGTTAGAGCTCTGACGGCAGCATGGTAGCCAGGGGGGCAATGGCACATTTTTGGAGTCTGGAGAGCCTTCAGATGGGTACGTGTGAGTAGAACATGCTCGCTCTTGCTTTTTTCATGGTGTTTTTAGATCGAACTGGTAAACAGTGGCAGTGGGGGCCTGACTCTGATGACACTTACTCTGTGTCATCCATGGGAATCTGCAGTGCTGGTGAAAAGCTGCTAGGAGATCTGCATCAATCCCAGGCTGTCTTTTAAGTTTTTTGCATCCCGTTGGTGCAACCGGGAAAGCACACCCCTCCCTCTGGTATTTGTGTCTGCATACAGTAAAGGAAAAGATGCAGAATGTGAGATTTCACTTGATTCTACCCTACAAAGTCAGTGTAAGCTTGTTGATTTGGTACAGAGTAACAAACAGCTTTCTGTCCCAAAATTGTAGTTATTTCTGTCTGGAGAATTAGGTTATTTTGATGTGCCATTATTACTGGAACAACCCCACAGGCAGTACAGTGGAAATGTATAAAGGATCACTGGAATTAATTTCTTGGATGTTGCTTTATAAGATAAAAATTGATTTAATGGAATATTTATTTGCAGATTTTTTTAATAAAGCATTTTCAGTAAGTTTCTCAAGCTGTATTTTAAAAGTTTATCAGTGCTCAGATTAATGAGTTTGTAGGGAAAAAAAAATCTTGATTTTTTTAAAATAGGGGTTCTGCATCCTTTCTGCTTAGGCAGATTATATTGTTAATGTGAATGTATATTTAAAATGCAAGGGAGTAGAACAGAGTGGCTAAATAGCCGTGTTCTGTTGTTTCAAGGCTATGCCATGTTTTTCCGTTTTTATTGGAACGAAAAATCTTGCAAGTTTTTTAGTGAATCTCTGTTTTTTAGTGATCTGCTTTGATCTCTCTGGCAAATTAATGCGTGTGCCCTGAGGACGGGGTTGCAGTATTTTTCCCTATAAGGTAAATAGTAGATGACAGGAGAATGCCTGGTGGTGGTAGGGTCATGGAGTAAAGCCAGGAGTTGTCTCTTTGTGACTCTCACCCATCCAGAGGCCAAAGCTCAGCAGACAGGCAGTGCCCAGGTCTGAAGCAGAGTAAAGAAGAGGCAGTGTCAGGATCCTGCTGCTCGGCTTTGCTGCTTGTTGGAATTGGCAGGTTCTATAATTCTGCTTAAATGTCCCTTCGCAGGCACTCAGGAGTAAGAGCTGCTCTGTTGACTGTGTGGCAACTTACCTGGGACACACTAACCTTTAGCAAAGAAGTTCAGTGCTAGCAACCTAGTCTGAATTTGACTTTTTACTTTTTAATGCGTTTTTGAGCACTGTATGATCAGACTCACTAGTTCACAGTTTGGACTTGCCATAAGCATAAATCTTTAGGAATAAATTAACAAGGACCAGAGAGTGCACTCAAGCACGGGGCCAGTGGTCATGAATGCTTCTTGATCCCGGGTGGTTGGAACATGCAGGCGGCTTTCAAAGGCAAACCCACTTGGACAGGGTCCAGCACTGAGCAGTGTAGGTGTCAGTCAGACTTATTCCTGAGATCAGCCCCCAGTTCCCTTCTTCTGCCAGTGTGGAGGTGATCACCAAAAGGATCAGTCACCCAGTGGTGTACCTCAAATGGGTTTTACAATTTTATACAGTAACAGTGTTTCTCCTGGCTTATCTGGCTGTGTAATAAGATGAAGCCCATTTTATTCCTTACCTCTTTTTCTGTACAAAACTGCCTTTTTTTGTCAGAGAATGTACAATGGTCAAACCAAGAAATTGTTCTGGTTTGGGACAATTAGAACAGGTTTTTTATAAGGCCATCCCACCATGCCCAGTCTGGGCTCCCTGTCCCCTTGAGGCTTGCTGCTGCCAGAGCCTCCCCAGTACATGGGAGAGATGGCAGCAAGCCTGTGCAGAGCTGGGGCTGCAGGTGGGCTGCACACCCCTCTCACAGGTGGGTGGGCACGGAACCATTGGGTCTCTATGTCCCTGCAGGGGATGTGATGGTGTGAGGGCACCTGGCCTGGGGATGACAGTGTCCCCACTGACTGCTGGGGGCTGCTGGGGCTCTCTCATCTGCTGCCTGGGAAATGGCATCAGAGCTTCCTTCTGATATAGGTCACTTAAGGTTTCCTCTGGTAAAAAATAAGTAAGGAATTGTAGTTCCGTTTTTTTTGTATACAAAAGTTTCTCAGTTTTATCAGCTGCTAAATGAAATAATTCTAAAGAAGAGTAAAACATATTTAATGACGGAAAGGTGGTTTTCCTGAGAGCTCTGCTGCCCTCCACTTCTGCTGTTATTGTTTTATTTGTGACAACAAAGGCAATTTCTCAGCAATTCCTCTTGCATTGTTGTCTTTCTTTGAATCATAAAAATGATGAAGCAAACAGCTGTTGCACTTTTGTTTTAGTTGCTGCAGATGGTGGGACTGAATCTTCAGCCTTAGTGGATGACAATGGCAGTGAGGAAGATTACAGCTATGAGGAGCTCTGCCAAGCTGCTCCCAGGTACCTGCAGCCCGGAGGGGAACAGCTAGCAATTAATGAGGTAATGTCCGGGGCTTTGCCTTGCTGGAATGATGGGCCAGGGAGGGCAGGGACAGGGGTGGGGGGATGTGGAGGGATGTTTTCCACAGTCTGAGATTTCATAGTCATAAAAAATTCAATGGCAGTAGCTAGTTTCTTTGGGACGCATTTTTGTTTGCTCAGTGGTAAATACCTTTTTGTGGGTAAAACTTTCTTTTTTACACTCTTTTACTAGCATTGTTGTGGTTATTGCAGTTTTTCAGTAAATTGTGATTCCTTCTATAACCTCTCCTAGTGTTTCCTCCACTATAGGAAGGGTGTGGGGGAAAGGGGACGGTTTAAGTGGGTTTAATTTTCCAACTGTGTTTTAAACCATCACAGACTGTAGCTGTTACCCTGTGTAACTGCTCTGGAGCAGGATTCACTAATGAGTATACGCAGAGATTTCTGAAAATCTAAAATTTTACTTTTATCCTGTAACAGAAGCAATAGTAGGCAATCTAGTGAGCTGTGTTGATGTTTGACCTCTTTATAGTTTATAAACACTTCATAGTTTATCTTCTATTCTTCACAATCTCATTTTCTTCCTATGTAAGCTGATAAGCGATGGCACCGTCGTCTATGCAGAGGCTCTCTGGGACCATGTCACTATGGATGATCAAGAGCTGGGCTTCAAAGCTGGAGATGTCATTAGAGTTCTAGAAGCTTCCAACAAAGACTGGTGGTGGGGAAGAAATGAGGACAAGGAAGCCTGGTTTCCAGCTAGCTTTGTCAGGGTAAGTAACTCTTTTGCTTCTTGCTTTTGCACCATTGCAAGATTCCTAGGTTGTCATGGCATTAGATTTCATACCTGATCCTCAGCATGTTTATAGCGGAACATCAGTGGTGTAACCCGTAAGGAGTTCACAAGGGAAAAAAATAGTAGAGAATCACACCCTAAGATCCCTTAGCTCCTCTGACAACTTTTACTTTGTCTTCTTTATTTGGTCCCTTTGTAACGAAAGGAATTTCTCAAACAGAGATTACAAGAGCAGAAAGCTCAACCAGGAAGTCATCAGTGTATACAGAGAGAATACAACAGTTCTCGTAGGAGTTGGGGAGAGCTGTGCTGCAGGGATTTCTTAGTAAAATAGGGCCTAATTTATTATTAATGACATTGTGTAGAAATCTGGTTCACAGTCAGAACTCCGCAGACAAACTCACCCAGATTAATGACAGTATAAAACTGCCTTGGTAAAAACTGAAGTATGTTTTAGATAATTACTTGAACTACCTTTTGAGAACCTGTAGTGAAACTTGGGCCACACTGCTTGAAGTACTAAATACACAAAGTGCAGCAGGTGGTTCCTCCCTTTCCCCTTCCTACATCTCTAGACAACATGGGCAATCAGACAGAAGTCAAAACAGGAGGTGCTGTTATCTACATCATACAGATGGGGCACAGGGAAGCTATTTAAAAGTGGTTGAGTGTCTACTTTTGTAATTTTTACCCCTATGCTAACATGGACAAACACATTAACTATCAGTAATGGGTCAGAAATAAGCTTAACTCTGAAAAGTACATGGACACATGTACATGGTCTCTCTCAAATACTGTGAGTAGAAAGTCATTTATTTAATCAGACAGAAATCAGAAATCAGACAGAAATCTCAACACTTCATTTGAATATGCAGTCAGTACAGTGAGATAAATCCTGTTGTGAGGCCCCTCAGTAAGATATGAATGAGAACATGTCTGTATCTACTCTTCTCTTAGGTATAAGAACTTTGTAACTGTTTTACCACGTTTTTCAAAACTTTCTGCTTCACTCTAATTGCTTTGTTTGTTTTGGCTGCAGCTGCGAGTTAATCAGGAAGAAGTGCCAGAAAATTGTAGTAATATCCAGGACGAAGAGCAAGATTCAGATATTAGCAAGCATCGGCAGAAAATAGCTGAAAACAGGGATCAGATGAGAACCAACGTTATACAGGAAATTATGAAAACAGAACGAGTCTATATCAAGCATCTCAAGGACATCTGTGAGGTACATGCTTTAACCTGAGGACGTTTTGCTGACTTAATGAGAACAAATCATTCCATAGAAGTTGAGATTCACAGTGATTTCTCATATCAAAATAGTCCCAATTGTGATTCTGACGCTGTCAGTCAGGTTCTTCGTTTCCTCTTATGGCTTTCCTCTCTGATGACTGTCATGAGCCATTGCTTCCTCTCTTTTAAAAAACTTCCATTTTTGACAGTGAAAAAATGCCTCTCTGACTGCTATTTCCATAATAAATGAGAGAAGGAAGTCCAGTTTATTTAGAGCTTTTTGCCACTGTATAGAAAATTTTGAGTAACTGTAGTAAAGTAATTTACAGTTCAGTGACAACACTTCTTGGAAGTAACTTGGAAAGAGTATTTGCTAAGTGTTTTTTTTCCCTGTTTTCTCAAGTGAGGAGATTTTTACTGGATCCTTAGGAGTTATGAAGAAATCTAAGTGTGTTTTAGATCTACCTTGCTTGTTTGAACCGTAAAATGGAGGTGGTTTTCTGCTTTTTTCCTCAATATTTGTTGGAGGCTCACACTTGGGCAAGAAGCTTCTTAATACTTTTCACTGAAGTTTGCCCCTTCTTACATGAGTTGTGATGCATTTGACCTGTATTTGACTTATCTTTGTGGTTTGGATCTGGAATGGTTCTAAGCAACCTTCAAAAATATTCTTTGTAGCCTTAGTGTGCTAGGTCTGTCATTGTGTTTGTCATGCTGTCATCCCTTAGTCCACCACTTCCCATTAGATTATTTCATTCACAGCAAAGTAGACAAGACAGCAGTATGTTTTGATTCTCTTTTAGATCAGGCCTTTTTTGAAGAGAGAAAAAAGGGAGAGAAAGGACAAAAATCGGCTACTAACTGGCTAATTGTAAAACATTGAATGTAAATTTTGCCATTTATATTCGTTATTTACTTAAGCTAGTAAGATTGATTGTGTGCATGAAAGATCAGGGAAGAATTTGTATACTCTGCTATGCTGCTCCCATGGTTAGCTGAGTTCTAGGACATGACTCTCATATTCTACTGACCTGCTAAGACTAAGGCATATATTAATTAATTAATTAATTTTCTCTAGTATGTATATCCTTTACCTGATTTTTAATATCTGGCAAGCCTCTGAGTTTAGTACAAGAGAGCAAGCACTCATTTTCCAACAAGAGAAGCAATGGGCCGTACTCAGCATGTGGGGTAGAGATTGCCTGCTGTCCTCAGAGTGAATCTGTAGGGTGGTGCAAGTAGGACATAAGGTTGAAAATGCACTCAAGTAGGACTAAGCCAGAAAAGCTACAGAGATAGTAACCCAAATTTGCAAGCTCAGCCCTAGAATGAATTACTCAGGCTGGTTGTAGCCAGGATCATGAAGCTAGAGTATACCCATAAAAGATGTTTTACATTCAAGAAGTGTCTGCAGTCCACATTACAGGAGCCGCACAGGAATTAGCTTTCCCTGTTGGTGCAGTAGGAAATGCGGTAGCTGGCTTGCAGCGTAGCCACTGCACAGCTCTCAGAGCAGATGGCTGTGGAGACAGGAATATTCCTAACAGTGCCAGCAGTAGCCAGTGTTGCTTCCTGGTAAACTTCACCGGAGCAACTGCAAGGGTATTTCAGCTGTCTGCTCCCAAAGCTGTTTGCAGGAGGCCTGCCTGACAGCAGCCAAATGGAGGAGCCTGGCAGATCGCCCCTGTCACATCAGTTAACCTTTGTACTCTATGAACCCTGGTGCCAAAACTGCTGTGAGACTGTGAGCACAGCAGCTGTTCCTGGAGCTTCAGTCCCTGCAGTGGATTTGTAACAGGGAGATTCAAGTGGGGTTTACACTCAGGAGGTTCCCATGTTCATTTGGGGTACCCCGAGACAGTGGCTGGACTCCAAGAATCCCTATGTGAACATTTCAGGTGCAAATCTGAACTTGTGCTTCTGTGTGTGTGTGTTTGGCTGGGAAACCACTCCCTTGCCTAGAGACCACAGGGGTCTTGTCAGCTCAAATGATTTTGTTCAGAGTAGGACCTGTCTGACATCCTCAGACTAAGGAGTGTTTTTTATTTAATTTCAGGGTTACATTCGACAGTGTCGCAAACATACAGGAATGTTCACCGCAGCTCAGTTAAGCACCATTTTTGGAAATATTGAAGATATTTACAAGTTCCAAAGGAAGTTTCTGAAGGATCTTGAGAAACAGTACAACAAAGAGGAACCTCATCTAAGCGAAATAGGGTCATGTTTTCTTCAACATGTAGGTGGAAAATGTTGATTTTATTTATGAGATTAACAAAATATGATAATAAAAAGCCAAGTTACCATATTAGGAGAGGATTTTACTAACAAGTGTTTCTTAAATACTAAAATACTTAAATACTGGCAGCATTTTAGAGTGTAAAGTAACTTGCAATTAATTAAATACTTGTTTTAGATTTTTCCTTATCTTTTGCAATCATGTAATTTTGTAAACAGTTTTAAGGTTCCTTGTCAAAACTGTAATGATCACAGATGAGCTGGATTATTTGCAGTGATCTCATGTTCAGCTTGCAAAAACTTCATAAAGACATTAAGGAAGGTAGGTAGTGGGGAAATAGGCTGTGAGTTCTTGATAGAGACATGCTAAGCCTATAGCTGTCTTCCCCAAAGGAAGATAGTTCTTAAAGTGAGTTTGTTTATCCTGATTCAAGAAGAGACCTTTATTTTTGTGTTCTGACGAAGAAGGGTAGATAGTTTTGACAGCTACAAAGTAGATTTCTGCATACTTTCAAGGCTGATCAGCCTGGAAGCAATATAGAAAATGGATTACTTAATCTAACTATATATAATAGATATTACAAAAATAGCTTTGCTCCTTTATAGACAAATACTTTAGTAAAGTTGTAACTTTTTCTTTTTTTAATAGCAAGAAGGCTTTGCTATTTATTCAGAGTATTGTAACAATCATCCCAGTGCCTGCATTGAACTCTCCAAGCTGATGAAGCAGGGCAAATACCGGCACTTCTTCGAGGCCTGTCGCTTGCTTCAGCAGATGATTGACATTGCCATTGATGGTTTTCTTCTCACACCTGTTCAGAAAATCTGCAAATATCCTCTACAGCTTGGAGAATTGCTCAAATACACCACCCAGGAGCACAGGTGAGAGAACTGAAATAGCAAATTCTTTAATAGTAGTAACACCTAATTGCGCAAGTTTTCTGGGTGACACAACACTGAAGCATTTGAGATCAGGAACAAAACTGCCATGGACCATGACAAACAGGGCACCTAGGAACCATCCCAGTCAGTCATGAAAACAGTATCCGAAGGTGCAGCACAGGGGACTGAGAGGATGCAAGACACAATGAGGAATAAGTCAAAGAGGGAGAAGGAAAAGAAGATGGTGTTTAAATAGGATGCAGGGAGGGATGTGTAATTCAGAGTGAAAAAAAGGCCAGTGTATCAAAAGAAATCATGGAGAAGGAAATCCAAAGACGAAGAGGAAAAGACTCATGAAAGTTGTGGATGTAAGAAAAAGTAAAGAGCGCCTTAGAAAAAAACCCACAACCTGAGCAAGTTTGGAGGTAATTTGTTTTAGAAACTTAGTAGTAATAAACATCACCTTAGTTTGCAGTAAAGTCCAGATACTAAATTGTCAGCTGGCATAAATACAAATTGAAGTTGCAGATTATTAGCCTTTCTGGTATACTCTTGTGTTGATTAAATCTTTGACTAAATTTAGATTTTATCTATAAGGGTCTGTCATTTTATTTTGTATAATTGCAAGAATTGTGACCCCTGTGCTCAAAGTCCAAATGAAGACTGAGGCAATGCTTCCTTGGCCAAAGTCAGTACTTTAACTTTGAGAAAACTCCCCTTGGAGACCACTGGATTTTTGCCAGGGGCAAAATACAGGATGTGTGAAGTACTGACATTTAGATGTGAAATGCCTCTATTCAGTTCTTCGACTACCTGGGAAGTGCTGCAATAGCAATTACTAACAAGGGTTTCTCTTTCACTGCTACCCCTTGTAGAAATGTTATTCTATGAGCTATTAAATCTGCAGATAAAGTGACAGCTAGGTCTTGCCATCTTCCACCCTAGTACCTGCTTTCCTTTTGTATGGCACAGCATCCAGAGATGCCTTCAAGCCCAGAGGGGTGCCCACTGTGCAGAGATTCCCACAAACAGGCAGACTTACATCCACACAGAGCCTTGGGAAAGCTCCAGCCAGCTGGGGGTTTTGGTAGCATTTTGTTTTTGAAAAAAAAAATTGAAGTTCCAATATGCACAGCCTGCTGTGAAGGCCATAAATTGTGTAGCAAATAGCAATAAATACTCACCAACAGAGAAAAAAGGAACTGAGATAAGGAAGGGCAAGTGTAGCAGTATGGCTATCATGTGGTCACCCTGTGGGACATTTCCCTGACGTTAGAAGGATCCTGTTATTGTTAATTTCACTTTCTGTATTCAGTGTGGCAGAATAGAGTTTCCACAGATATAAATAAGGAGAGGAGAGAATGTACACATTCAGAAGGGAAACACATCCATCAGCAGTAGCTGATGGAAATGGGAACTGAGACAGAAGCAGATAAAAAGGACAGCAAGGCTAACCTCTTGGCAGGATTTATTTCTGGTCTATTCCATTTTCGCCTCTGGTTCCCTTTTCAGCAAGAGGCATTCTAATAAAACGGGAAAAGCAGCTGCTCTGCTGGGACTCCTTAGGCAAGAAATATGTCTCTTCCCTTCTGTCTTCTGAGACCCTCCATTTGAGGAAGGTGAAGGAGTGATGGATGCTATTCAGAGGTGAAAAAAAAGCCTGCCTGCAAGCTTGGGGAGATTCATAGGCATGTTGGGAGCTCAAGAAAGAAGGAGGGGAGCAGAGGATTGGACGAAGGACAGGAGGATTGGCCTGAGTTGATTGCATTAGTCCTGAAGTAGGAAGAGGAAGGTGGCCATCGTGGCTCTCACACATTTGTCCCGTGGAAATGGGATGCTTTCTTCATATTGTCTCCTTTAATTCTTCTCTCTGGTGGCCCTGTTCTTGTGTTCCTCTCTCACCCTGTGTGGAGTTGCTTTTATTTTTTTAATCCTGTTCACCTAGCATTCTCCATTTGTGTTCATTGACACAGTCATTGGAAACAAGAAGGAGAAAATACTGTTGTTAAATATGATTAAAAGAATGCCCTTCCCAAAAGCATGCCACTAAAACCTTGGTTTAAAACATAGTCCTTTGGTGAAATACAGCTATCACTAAAGTCAGTGGGAGTTCTGTCATTGTTTTCAGTAGAGACAGTGGACAGTGTTGCAGTTCATTATTCTATCTCCTCTGCCTCCTTCCACCAGTCTAATAATTTGCTCCTGGACAAGCCCAGCAGTACAACAGCACTGAATTGTACAGGCTACTGTGTGGGGTATGGAATAGCAGGAATTAGGTTTCTCTTATTTAAGTACCTGAGTATGGGGAGAAGTGCATAATGTAGGCTAGTACTGCAAGCACCGTGGTTGCATCATTTCCATGGTTTGTGATTGCATCATGTCCATGGTATAAGTGATCCTTGAAATATGCTTACATTTCCCAGGGATTATAGCAACATAAAAGCTGCATATGAGGCCATGAAGAACGTGGCATGCCTGATCAATGAGCGAAAACGAAGACTAGAAAGCATAGACAAGATTGCACGTTGGCAAGTCTCTATTGTAGACTGGGAGGTGAGTGTCAGCCTGTGCCTTTGCTGGGCAAAGGTACTGTGTACAATACTTGATGTCCCCTGCAGGATAGGTCTTGCTGCGTAGGTGGTTGTTTATGGTCCCTATTTTTCAAGTGGTCATTGCTCAGTTAAAAGTTCAGTTACTTCATTTGCAATGTTTCTGTTACTGATTAACCTTGTTTATAGTTCAGGAAGAGCAGTATGTATTAACATGGACACTTGCCTTTGAGATGAGATGACAAAATGGAGCTTTTAAAAATGCTAGGCCTGTTGGATCTCATTTAGAATTTTAGTAGTTCTGTCAGAATGGGAACTTGTTTCACTGACTTACATGTTTCCCTCTGTTTATGCAGAAATAAAGTAGAGCAGAACCACATTGATTGAATTTACCTCTATGGTATTATTTACATTGTGTGACATTTTCAAATCTAATAGTAAAAATACAGGAAAAGTGAGTAAACTTAAGACTTGATTGTATAGTGAGACTGGTTAGATGCACAGTGAGATCTTAAAATATTATTTATTTACTACACATCTCTATATCTCTATCTATTTATCTTCCTAGGGACCAGATGTGCTAGCCAGAAGCTCAGAACTGATCCACTCAGGAGAACTGACCAAAATATCAAAACAAGGCAAAAGCCAGCAGAGGACTTTCTTCCTTTTTGACCATCAGCTTGTCTTCTGTAAGAAGGACTTGCTAAGAAGGGACATCTTGTATTACAAGGATCGTATTGACATGGACGAGACGGAAATTGTGGACACCGAAGATGGCAGAGACAGAGATTTTAACATCAACGTCAAGAATGCTTTTAAGATAATAAACAGAACGACAGAAGAGATTCATTTGTTCTGTGCAAAAAAACAGGAGGATAAAAAGAGATGGATGGAGGCATGTGAAAGTGAAAGGCGAAGAGTTCGAGAAGACAAGGAAATGGGTGAGTGGAACAGTTTCTAAACAGTGGTTAAAACAAACTTGCTTTTGCAGTTCGCTGTTTTGTACAGATGTGCACTCTGTCTTCTTGAGCTGGTGTCCCTTTCTTACCTGACATGATGTTTAGCTGTCTAAGTGGAACCTATTGAGGTGTGTTTGCCCTGTCACTGTGGGCCAAAGGTCTAGGGCAAGGTAGCGTCACCCATATGATACTGGTGCGTTATGGAGCAGAATGAGAGATATGACAAGATGCAATTCACAACAACCAATCAATAATAAAAATCCATCTAAAATCCTAGCACTTTTGTATGAACTGTTGATCAAAAATATCTATTCATAAAGGACACTTTTTTACGAAGCCAAGCAGCAATAATTGTAGATCTCTACTGTCTGTGTCATATAGTAGCACCTCCTCCAGGAGGCCCATGCAGTTGTATGGTGTCATTAACTACAGACCCAGCAATAGCACCACCAGGCAGTGCACGGAGAAATGAAGCCAAACCTTGAGTGAGCAGGAAAAATGGTAGTAAATCCTAGGACCAGTTTTAGACCTGCAGCCTGTGGGACACTCCAAGGATAGTGTGTCTTCTTTGTCAATGTATAGTTAGGATTGCTTTTTTGGTTATACATCATTTCATGCTTCCTTTAAGATCAGTGACAAAAGCTCCAGCAAAATTTCACTGGCAAAGCTTAAACAAAGAAAGCAGCAACACTAATTAAAAACAAGAAAATTCTTTTTAGTATTTCTAAAAAGTCATGTTAGTGCATCTGTGTGTGTTGGGTGCATGAGAACTTCTCCTTTTCAATAACACCCTTGAGGCTAAGGCTTGGGACTGACATCAGGTTAACACTGGAAGTGCAGTGAAATGGATGATACAATTCAGAAATCACTAAAACTTAAACAAGATGCCAAATCTTATATTCCATGTTCATGTAAAACACCTGGTCAGAATAATAGGAAGACAGGAATAACCCTTACATTACAAATGTAACCCTGTTTGATCTTAGTGGCTTTCTCTTGTTTGATACTGTTGTAAGTATGATGAAAATAAGGCCTTTTCCATATGTATTTTAGATAGTCTATAAGCAGAAGAAAATACTAAGAAATTTGCCAATTCATTCTCATTTTAAAATTAGTTTTAACCCTTCTCCATTGCCCCAACTGTTCCAGTTAATCCCAATTAATCTCAAGTCATCTTGAGTCTAGAGTAAACCATGGAGGAGCCACATTTCTTTCAGACTTTCCAAACTTCTTTTACAGTGCTGAACGTCACAATGTGACATTATAATTGGTGTTGTTGGGCACAATGCCAATGGCTTTCATGCCTTGTTCTGAGTGGAACCTTGTGCTCACAGGGATGGGAGGTTGCTGCCTTCCCTAATTCACCTAAACAGATCTCTAAAATAGTGGATATTACAAAAGGAGGGTGAAGGTGATGAGAGGGTAATAGGGCAATGCTGAGGATCTGATCATAATTGTCCACACAGTCCCTCTTAAAACAAAGATACAGAATGACTCCACTCCAGTATACGATGAGAACCATAATACAGTGACATGGAAAGATGCTGCTGAGTAAAACACAGCTCTTGCGCTTCTGTGAGCAAGATTGAGATAAAGAAGATAAAAAGTGAACAAGCGAACACTTCCTTTTCCATCCATTCTAAGAAGAAGCATTCTTGAGCTCTGCACCTCCTTCTGGGTGGTTACTTTATGGAGCACTGGGAGAGTGTGTTGAGCAAGTTAAATGCTGTCTGTCAGGAAGCTCCTGAGGCTCTGCCTGGGCAGTTACAGGTCTGTCTTGGTGTTACCATTCCTCCTAAGTGACTCTGCTGCAGAAATCCCCAAGCATGAGGAAACTGCAAAGGTGTAACAGCTACAGCCCTAAACGATTTATTCTGCTGGTGCGTCATGAAAATCAACATATGATATTCAAAAGAGTAACCATTCAACAGTGGTGGCACTGGCAGTGAGATTTGTCATAATAGCACTAACCCTTATTTTGGGGGTGGGTCACAAATTCCCATGGTTGCTGAGTGCAAGAATTGCACAAGGAGGGGTCCACTGTGCTTGATGCTCTTCAGGCACAGTGCAATATAGTGAAAAAACCTAAAAAACCCAAACTCATTTAAAAGAGAAATAGTACGTTTGATAATGGCACATAGTCATTATGCAGATATGCAGTCTTTTCTGCCCATGTAACATCCAACCTTCTGTAAAGTTGCTTTTCAAGTGTTGCAACTCACTATTCTAATATTCCTGTTTTGGGACTGGTATGATGATCCAGAGGAAAGATAGTTGAGTTGTAATAGCTAATGTCCATGTTATCCTGTGAGTCACAGTGGCTTGGATGTTTTCTCCATTAACCAGAAGACTGTTTCTTTTCTAAAATTTCTTCTTTTTCTGGCATAATTGAACATTTCTTTTAGCCAAAACCAATGGAAAAATGCCACTATTCTCAACCTCAAGTTTAAATTTGTCTTGTTGATTTTGTAAGCTATCTTGCTGGACTATACACAAAGCCTCTAATCTGACCATTCAGAGAACAAATAATACTCTTTCAATTCAGAACTGCAAATTGCATTTTACTTCTATTTTCAAAGACACTTCGGTGTGAGTCATTGTGTCCCAAACCATATCTAGCTTTTCTTAGCTTTTATGAACATATGAGAGAAAAGGCCACAGCCAGAAAATCCTTCTCCAAACCACTAATAGTAACCCTAAGAAAGTGGTCTGATCTCTCTTGATGATATTTCTTTCATTTTTTAAAATCTGTTTCCTTGTTTCCATAAAGGAAAAAAAAAACAAAACAACCCTGCAGAATAAAATAAACTTCTGTTACCCAAAAAGTATGGATGTTTTAAGTTAATAGACTGATTTGTGATAACTTCTTCGTAAGTTCAGAATAAAAAACAAAGGGAGTTTTAAAACTATAGAGAAGTGAGGGAAGATGCAAAATGGAACCGAAGCAGATGCTTCATTCTGGCTTTGAACCACAGTTTCTGTGCTCTTTCTATGCCTGTGTGTGAAATGAGTGCAGCCTTATGCACAGCATGAAATGAAACAACATGCGCACACTCTTGTCACCTTGTGCAAATGTGACATTTCCATGTGTCTCAGCTGTGCTGTGCATGGGGAGAGGAAACTGGAGTGCTTCTACCTGGGCTCCAGACAACACCAGTGTCTGGTGCCACCTTCTAGCAGATGAGTGTCACCTCTGTACTCCCCACAGCTCAGCCATACACCTGTCACACAATAGTGAATAGCCTGGGGTTACCCATGTGCTTCATGTAAGTTACACAAGTACATGAACAGGTGCACAAGAAACCCGAGTGAGGGATCCAGCCCCAGAATGACACAGCCAAAACCACATCACAGCCTGCTTCAGTGTCTGCCAGATTTTGTGATACTCTCCTCTGAGTAAAGGGAACGATACCCAAATTTGTACTATTGCAATAGCAGTGACTCCAGTTTGTTACCCAGGCTAGCTCAGAGTGAGTGAAAAACAAAAGAATTCTGCGTTTGTGATCTATTACTTGATGACTTGTAGATTTCAGAAATGTTAATTTACACCTTTTTTCTAAAATCTCTTGTTATCTGGACTTATCTATCATTGTACCTGTGGAAAACCCTCTTGAAGGTCATATGACAAGATAAAACACACTTCTAAAAACTGCAGATATATTGCTACTGAGATTTACTAAAAATTTTTTCAGATGTTTACTTATTTGTTTTAATTTAATGTAATCAAGTATTAGATATAGTAATTTTGTACTAGTGCCCTAATTTACACTTTGATGTAGGTATGGAAATCTCAGAAAACCAGAAGAAACAAGCCATGCAGAATGCCCGTAAGTCAAGGCAAGGAAAAATTAAAGGTGAGTGTTCAGAATTGTGTTACCTTCTTACTGTGTTCCATTGATCTTTTCATTAGGAAATAGCACAGTCTGGCTGTGGCTGAGTTCCTCAGTCTTTAAAAAACCATTCTTTGTGGTTTACATGGAGCCAAATAATTGCCATTAACCTTTATTTTAATATTAAATTCCAATCTCTCTGTAAACTGTCTACTAAATCAGCTTCCTGAGCTTCATCAAACAAAGTCAGTATTCTGTATATTAGAGAAGAAACTCAAGAGATAAGGCAAGCTATTTATTTTTAAGCTTGTGAGGAATTGGATGCACAGGTTAAATTAGAAATGAGTGTTACAATGTCTTCCTTTGCTTTTACTCAAAGAGCTTGTTCTTCTTTACCAATTCTGTGCCTTCTTTAAAATGTTCTAAAGTTCTTTTTGCAAGCCACATTGTTAGATTATTTACAATTACAGTCAAAATGGCTTCTTCTGGCATCCCCCTAGAAGGAAGGGTGGACCAGAAGCTTGTTTATCCGCAAATGGCTTTTTTATTCATTTCCTTTCTCAGAAAATAATCACAACAGAAACAAATCACAACAGATTTTGTCCTTTTCCTTCTTAAAGTAAATCTCTAGTGTGCTGAGAGAAAAGTGGAACAAGATTTAAGTCTGAGTTTAGGAGTGAAGGAGTTGATGTTAGGTTCTCTTCTCTTCCCTGGGTTTAATATTCTTAAAGCATTTTCTCTTTATTGATCAATAGATACCCCTAGAACCTGTCTGGATTTTCAGGGGAGTCGCTAAAGTTTGTGATTAAGAGATTCTGTTCAGAATGCACAAACCTCAAATTCTTAAGAACATTAACCCAGAAAAATAAATTTCAAATGTAAGAAGCAACATTCTTGTTGGTAGCAGTATTTTACCCAGCCTTACTCTGAGAGTGGATTGAAGTACTAGTATCTGCTGTTTGAAGTGATTCCTTTGAGACACCAAGATTTACTTTGCAAACAATATAGTCCAGCAGTATGAAACTGCTGCTTGTTTTAGGTAATTCTGTAATATCATCTTTACTGGTACTGTTGTCTTCTTATGCCAAATCAATGGAGCAATTGAAAAATCAGAAAAGATGACCCATAATAGTTCTGCCATTCAACATCACGGCAAAATTCATCATGTCCCCTGCCTCTGTGATTAAATTTCCCTGGCTCACTCTGGTGCTTTCTCCAACTGTTCTTCTGCAGGTGTGAGCTATAATGGGTGTCCTGTGCCTCCTCCACACCAAACCCTGCATCCCCTTCACCAGCGACACATCACCGTGCCTACCAGCGTCCCGCAGCAGCAGGTCTTTGCCCTGGCAGAACCCAAGAGGAAGCCATCCCTCTTCTGGCATACCTTCAACAAACTCACTCCCTTTAAAAAGTGAGGGGCCAAGGACCTGGAAGGACATCAGCACAGAGGGAGACTCACTCCAGAGGAGGACCTTGGAGGCACAGTCAAGCTTACTTGAGCTCAGCGGATCTCCCATTTCAGAGGCAGAACCTTGGGTTCCCTTGAGCCAGGAATGCAGCCTTTGTCTTGGACAAGAAAGAAGTTTGTCAGGGCTGCTCTGAAGTCTATGTTGCCAAGTGTCAGCATTGCTTATGAAGAGCAGTCTCTCTTCTGACAAGGACAACTTGCTGTTACTCAGAAACAGCAGTATTTGATCTCTGTTTCTTAGTGGTGTTGAAGTAGTGATGGAATCATGCAGGTCATTGTAACATTTCATTTTTCGTAACCTTATGTTGATGGCCAAATTTTGGATAGGGAGGAATTTTTTCCTTAGGGGTGTATCAGCAAGGAGTCTTAGGAGAATTTTCTCCTTCCTTCTGGAGCACTGAGCACAGATTAAAATCAGGTGGAGATACCCCATGTGATTAACCAGCTATTGCAGAATTTAGAGGACCCTAATCCTTCCTGTCTTTTTTCTATTACATTGCCAAATGGCAGGAGAACATCCCGCAAGGCCTTACGGTATTCCAGATTGGAACAGGGAAATTTTATTCTGTCCTATAGAAACATGAACAGAATGTGAAATAGACTGTAAAGATATGTGCATTTATTGCACACAAGTGGAAACAAGAGCAGCCCAGGGCATCTCAGATTGATTCATTTCAGTCAGGGCAATATATTGCATGCATGTATGCTCTTCAGTGTAGAGCTTTTATATCGCTTTTTCATGCATTTCTTCACCTGGGAGACTCTTTGTATTTCCAATATTCTTATTTGTCTGTGTAAAAAATAAGTTTTTATTTTCTCACAGAGATAATGTGAATGTACAAAATCAGAGTTGAGACAGTACATGGTGACTGCTGGCTATGTTACATAGGTCTCATGCTTTTTACTCATATAGTTGGACTTTGAAAATGAATAAATAGTAATGTAAATATATTGAAATGGTCTAGATCCATGCTTCTTGTACACAGTCAATTGACAATGGGTTTTGACCAACAACTTCTTCAAAAAGAAAGAGAAGTCCTTACTGGAAGGGACAAAGAAATCGTGTGGACCGGAGATGGATTTTTTTCTTGGTGTCATCAGTCCCCATTGGAAGGGGAAAAACCTGACTTGATTAAGGTCAGCTCTGGCCAGCATGTGCAATCCATGATTTGCATTGCTTCAATTTGTCTGCGGCATGAAGTTGATCTGGGAGAACACCTTTAAAAAGCCACCAGGAAGAAAGAGGATCCTGGTATTTGTAGCACTGATAATTTCTGCTTGATTGCTCTCATCAAGGATGACACAACTGCTGGGAATATGGAAGGAAATAAAGACTCAGTATGTTTCAGAGCTGATTTGCCATGAATGTCTTTACAATACTTTATGCTATGCTGCTGATTAGGGGCATTACCTGATGATTAGGATACATCCAAGGGTATTCTTTGACAATGGGCACAATCAGCTTTGTAATGGATCTGTAATATATGTAAAACAAACAAGGGGCAAATGCCAGGCATTTTAACAACAATGTAAAAAAGCCTTATTTAAAGATGTATTTGTTCCTACTACTATTGTTACCTCCATATTTTTATTAATCATCAGTGTTGTGTGGCCACTTCTGCAAAGCCCAGGTTTGTGGGTTTGATATTAAATTACATCTTTTGACAACAGTACATTTCAAATGCCTTGTGTATATAGCTCAGCAATAAGGCAAAGTCTGGTATGCTCAGCCAAATTGTGCCCTGCATAGTGAACTTCATTGCTTGTGCTTTCCCATAGCAATGGGAGGTGACCTAAACTAGTTAAGAACTGGAAATGCACACTGACATTTGTAATGATCCAGCTGAAAGAAAATGCACAGGGAAGTCAGTGGAAAAAGCTGCTTGTATATTTCTCTTGATGTTTAAGCCAGCCATTGCTGCTCAGATTTTTAAAATAGATAATTCTAAATACTCAATTTAAACACAAGGAGCAGACTTCCAAATGCAGGCATGGATGCATGCCCTTCCCCTCAAATGAGTAAGCCTTTAGTGTTTCTTACATACCCATTTTTGTGGGTACTTGCCATGTGCAGGAGATGCAGGTGCGGTGTGAGTGAAGATGATGTTTTTCCATGATCACATTTTGAAAGACTTGTTCTAAGTGCAAAAAAAGGCTGAAGTTGGATTGCAGTGCTCACCCAGAAACTTTGCCAGCTGGACCTGAAGACATTATGAGATCCACACTTACATATGTGTCTTTGCTGAAACCTGCTTCCTTCCAGTGCTTCGTTCTGTGGGGTGCTGGAAGAAAAAAGTTTGGGGATCTTTCTTCTGACATGTCAGTGCCCATGAAGGTTCTTCCCATGTATTAGTGCTGGTGCCTTAGCCCTAAGAATGAACAGAAATGTTTGCATATGGTTTTGAATACAGCAGGTGTTTTCTCAAGAAGTGAATTTCAAAGAGCTAAAAAGAAAATATTCCATGGTGCAGATTACTCAGGACAGTTTTACATATAGTCCCCTTCATATAGACATGGTTGTTTAGTAATGCTTTCTTGTCTTTCTTTGCAATATGACCTTGCACCAGATTTAAGATTGAATATAGTAAGACAGGCCAAATTTATACTATGCCGTAGTCTTAAACCAATTCTAGTGAAGTGGAAACACAAAATTATATTATTCAACAATTAAGACAAGTATTTACTTGGGAGTTAGCCTCACTTCAGCATCTGTGGGAAGGAGTTGCAACTAAAATGTAGAAGTTTGAATTCTAGCAGCTCTTGGCCCAGTTCTCCTTCTGGTGACAAAACTTACATATGTATCATCAGAAAGCTGTGATGGCAACATCTGTTCTTTTCCAATTGCATGCTTTAAGTTACTGTAAAAAATTCTAGGGCAACTACTAAGAATATTTGTGCCTCATTTTGACAAAGCCCAGCCAGAGTCTTCCTGATGGCCTGCTGAGCAGATAACCTCAGACTTTTTAGATGAGATGCAGTAAAATATAATTGTCCTCAAATGTGTTCCCACTGAGTTAGGAAAATGCCAAACCATAATTGCATCCAACTCAGAGCATTTGATGTATAAAATAATAAGATTGTTTTACAAGTGGCTCTTGCCATGCTAAATTTCACATTGAATTTTAGTGGTCAGTGTAAGAACTGAGTTCAAAGACAGACTTCTCAAATGTTCCACATTTTAGTTGTCTTTTGGAAATAATTATATCACAATTTTGGAGCCAAAGGTCTTTAGCCATAACTAACCCAGTACCTTTCTCTGATTGCCTTTCTGCTTTTTTTTCTATATATGTGGCATTTTTATGTAGGAGATGCCTTCTGAATGATCTCTAATTTAAAACTCTTTGTTGTAAATACTAGGGATAACTTGCATATATATTTTATTTTGGTGTTTTGTAACATTGTACCTTCCATACATTGCTTTGTGCATCTCACCCCGTGTGTGTGCTGTTACACATGTTGTAAATGAAGTGTCCTGGCTGCAGAGCAGAGGAATTGGCTGTTGACGGCTGAAGTACAATGTATAGGACTGCAGTAGCTTGATGTGCATTTGTTCTGGAGTAACTGCATTGCAAGGTTTATTTACTCTTAAAATGTTTTTTGTCCAATGAATCTATTTTCTGGAAATAAGTACAAACTTACATTCCTATTATTTTTCTCTTATTGTACATGTTTGAATTAAATAATATACAAAGCTGAAGTTCCTCATCTGTGTCTTATAAAACTTTATTGCGCAGTTTTAAAATTGTTGTTATTTATTTTATTGTCTACAAAACTTCCTTCGTGATGCAAAAATGTATCAACTGTCATATTTCTTCTGGTATTTCAAAGAAAAAAGTCACACCATCCTCTCTTGGTTTCTCATTAACAGCTTTAGTACTTCCCAGCACAAGTTCATTTTAACAATGCCTAGTTCTGGTATTGAAGTCTTCATTGTTCAGGCAAAGCCCATACTTGTTGCTGTCTCAGCCTGTGATTACTGTGCTTTACCTTGTCCTGGCAGAGGGTTCACACAGTACCCCTTGGCATACATGCAGGTGCAGCTTCTGTGCTAATAAAGCTCCTGCTAACAGAGGATGGTGACTTAAGTACTGCAGTGCGGGTAAGGAGGATTAAATTTTATTTTCTTTGGAATGAAAGCAAAATCATTTAAAGGGCTTCACCCAAAAAGCATGTTCTGCACATAAGTGTGAACAGGCATACCTGCCTGCTTGACAGAGCAATGGGCAACACAGCTGGGGATTTAACTTCTCTGATTCGGGGAAGTTTTTTGTATCTCATTATTCTGACAGGGCAGAGCTTCATGTCTGAAAGATGTGCCTGTGTCCTTCCTGCTCCAGGCTGTGTCAAAAACTGTGTTTTGCTGAGACACACCAGCTTTAACAAAATAACATACTTTGCTGAAATCTTTTCATCAGAAATGTTTTGACAAGTTCAAATCCTGGCACAACAGTTGGTTTGCTAATTCTTTACCTCTCTTTCCAACACCCAGGCTCTTACCTTTCTTGGTTCATATCAAAGATGAGAGTTTCTGTCTCCCAAGGCGGCGGTGGGATGTGTGCTGAGTCCTCCAACATTAAAGTGAAACGCACAGTTTGAGCACTTAGTGAGATAGATTGGATGACATAAAAACATACTCGAAGCAAATACTGGAGTAGGATGTAGCAATCAATAGGCTTGCTAAGGACCCTGTGGTTCATCTGGCCAGGGTGAGCTCATTTGTGCATTTCATTTCATGCTTGGGCAGTCAGGCTAAATCCTATAGATTGTTCTGTACTACCAGCTTTTAAGTTCCTTGAGAGCTGATCTATCAGATGAAGCTTTTAGTTTGCACAGAAATAGCACTGCTTGTCTTAGATTTTTGTTGTTGTTGTTTGTTGAGGTTTTTTCCAAAGGCTGCATAATAATCTGTGCTTGGTAACAGAGACAAGGACTCCAGCCTTTCATGTTCCAGAATCAAAGGAGAAATGAAAAACTCAGCAGTGAAAAACAGCATGCCGCCATGTAGCTTGCAAGGAAAGTACACAAATACTCCTTACACAAATAAATATGTTTCTAAAAGCTTTACAAAATCTACTTACTCTATCTACAGGATATGTAAGTGTGAGAATATGACAAAACTGTATAAACTGTCAGCACAACACTTTCTTTGTTAATCTTAAGTCTCTGTTCAGTTCACTGCAATCAGAGCTTGTCCAGTGCCTGGGGCTGAGAACCCCAGTGGTTACTGCCACTATTAGGTATTTAGGCTGTGATTTTAAAAACCAGATGTATGTGTGTGTGTGTGTGTGTACATGTGTTTACACCTACACCTCCTTTGTAGCACTCCATGTGGCATCCCCAAATGTCTCTGCTGCACCTACAGCACGTTGCACCAGACAAGTGACCCGCATCCATCACACCTTCCCTCTGTTTACATTACACCATTACATCCTACATTACATTCTGTTGTGAATCTTGGGGTGTGTGGGGGGTGTGTGTATGAGTGTGACTGACACCTGGACAGCATTATCTGAGTCATTTTAATGTTTTAAGCATTCACCTGGAATGGCAGCCAAACCACTCTGCAGACAAGCAGAGGTTGGAAGGTGTCAATCTACATCACTGGAATCATGTCAGTGAAGTTCAGAAGGGCAGATCTGAGAGGACAGAGGTCAGCAGAGGAAGGAGTACCACTGCTCTTCAAGGGCTGAGTTTCTCTCCAAACACAAGGTGATGTAGGATTTATCAACTGTTGCTCCCAGGGATTTTTTTTCAGGAAAGCTAAGAGTGCTCAAGAGGAAAGGAGGAGCCCCAGGTGCACCATGGCCCCTTCCTAATAAGCACACCTAGACTTGAGAGATACTGACTTACTGAAAAAGAGTCTAGAAACTGCTCTGCTAATAAGGTCAGGTATATCTAATTACCATCATGGTCGTTGCTGTCATATTCATCTCCTAAAAAGGTAATTAGCACAGCAATCAAGCTAAAAACCCCTGCATCTCCTGCCATTTAGATGCAATGTTATTTTAAGAACAAATGATGAGCTCTTGTTGCCATGTAATTATTGTCAAATCATAATTCTCTGATGAGACAAGACACTAAAAAGCAGCTGAAGGAAACATTTGTCTTTAAGGCTATTTCTACAGCACTTTTCTTGGTTGTCTGTTAAAAATGCATCAAACCAGACTAACTGCAGAGTCCATCAAGGTATAGGTAACTAATGAATGATGTTATTCCTAACTGGCAGGATGGGCTGTTTTTTAATGACCCAAACTTTTAAGTAAGAAAGGAGGCTGAGGTGTAATGGGCTTAGAAAATTTCAGATGATTCTTAATGGGTAAAGAGAAAAGGATTGTTCATTGTGGCTCTCGTTTCTTCTTCTCAGCATAGCAGCGCGGTGAATTTGGCTACAGAAGTTCATTCAAGTAGAGCAACGAATTGCTGCACATGGTCCTTCCTTTTCCTCAGAGCGCGATGGACACGATGCCCCAGGTTCATGCCAGAGCAACTCAACTCTTGCAGTATTTTGGTGTCGCCACAGGGTGGTGGTGAAGGTCTTGCAGAAAACTGTCTCTGCGGTGCTGAGGGAACGTTCTTTGATATGTGCAGAGCACACGTGTCACACCTTTGCAGTGTGGTGACGCCGTCGGACACTGTTTGCAGTCACTTGAACCAACAGGGGTGAATTAAGGCCACTTCCTGTAACACATTAACTCCTGTTACTTTTGGTTTTATCCTTCACTGTTGATGATCAGTGTTTAGGAAGTTGATGATAAGCTCAGTTGACTTCCACTAGGCCTTAAGCAGCAGTTTCAGTGTTTAAACTAGATACAGTTAAGAATTGAGTTATGGCTTTTTCAAATTACTTACCAATAATATATAATTTAGTAGCACAATAGTTTTGACTGCTGTTTGAACAGCTAGATAGGGAGCCTGCTAATTACACATGAAAAACTTTGTAATTCTATTTATTTGATTTAACCTTGTTACATCTTTTCCATAATCTCCTAATAATTGTAATGCCACATTCTCTGCATTTTTAGTTTTAATTTCCATAGGCTTTGTCCTAAATTCATTGTAAATTACCTGATTCAGAAATGAACTTCATTACATATTTTAGCAGCACAATAACACGACACGCCTTCCATCAAACAAATCAACCAAGCTGTTGGAAGCTAACATTTGTGTGATGTATTTGTACAAAGGAACAGGGAAATCAAAGCCTTATTGATCCATTTTAACATTTTTATTTCATATAACAGTGGTAAAAGGCAAAGTACGGAGCACTTCAGCTTAATATTGGAATAAATAGAAAGATTCCACTTTAAACCTCTGTTTTAATTATTGAACAGCTCTCAAAATTAAATCACTGACCTTTGAGAATTTAGTGACCAAACAAGTGCTTGTCCTCAAGGCACATATCGGCGTGTGCATTCCTTTACATGAAGATTTAAACTCTCTTTAAAGATGCCCAAGAACACTGCAGGTACCAAGTGAGCAAGGTAAGAACAAAGATCCTATATATGTGATGATGATAGTGATGTCAGGTTGTCAGAGGCGTGCATGTGTGGGGACCACACTGTCTATTCTTTAGGCAAGAAATGTTTCCCTAGACAACTGGGAATGGGGTTCTCTGTAAGTGGATGAGGACTGTCAGACTTTTCTGTGGGATGCATCATATCCTAACAGCATCATATGGAGCACTTCTTCCTTTTGCACTCTTCTGGAGTCCTTTGACTAAGGCAGCAAATATTTATACACCTCAGAAGGAGCAAATGCTTTCACCTTTCTTTAGTGCCAACCAGCAGCAGCAGACAAAGTGGGATTTTTCTGGTTGATGATCAAACATCTCTGAGTAAATCCATTGGCAAAGACACCATAAATCATTTCTAATAATGGTTCCAAAATAGGGGACTTTCCTGAACACAGAATAAAAAGATTAAGGAACATGTCCCAAAGCTAAAGTCTTACTCTATAAATTAGGTTAAGGGTGTAATTAGTCTTATTGACAACATGCTGGTGTCTCTCTTCATGGTACTTATGTGCATTGTTTCATGAGAGTAAGAAATTGTGGTGAGATTAAAGAGAAGACATAATTTTTTAGTTATTGCTAATTAATATTGCAAAAAAATTACTGATCTTATTCCTCATTAATAAAAGAACCAATTCCAAAGCCAATTGTGTAAAATTTACTCATACTAATAATCACTTTTACCTGTTTAAGTACTTAACCTATATAGCTGAAACTTCTGTGCATTAGACATTTATGGATATTAATTCCAAATCAAACAGGTAATAATTTTGTTATTTGCATTTTATTCCTCAGTCTAATCTCTTCCCAACAATTGCTCTTACACTCAAACCAGCTGTGTCCAGGATTAAATCTTAATGTATTTCAATGGGCCTATATTAAAAGACATTATATAGGAGGGACTCTAGTGAAAAGATAAGCTGCACTTTTAGTAGCACAGTTACATGAATTGGGAGCACCCAGCCAAAGATTTGTTTTTGCCAAAAAACTCTTACTTGATCCCTCACACCTTTGCTCTCATCTCACACTGCTCCAGCTCTAACCCCTCCTCTGAGGTCATTCCACTTATTAACCCAGTAAGGGACTAATTTGAGTGAATAATAATAATTAAAAAAAATAAATTAAAGAGTGATTGCTTTGTGCTGAATGAGGAGGTTGAATTGCCTTAGCTCACCGCCTATGGCACCATCTCCTGGGAGATGAAAGGTACAGCTGTGCAGTCACAAGTAGATGCAGGGAGAAACGTGGATGGAGAATCGTGTAAAGCTAATATTTTAAATGTAGAATGATGCTATGAGTGATATATCCACTAAATAATTATTTAAAATAGCACTTGGTAGTTCCCAGGGCTGTAATTAATACTAAATAGAGATTTATAAATGAAAGAATAGACATGGTGAAAACCCATTTCATTATTTTCCTCCCTCCACCACCCTGCATTCCTTTCTAATGTAGACAAAGGCAGATGTACTTTTTTTTCTTAAACATTTCAGCCAAAGTCATATAACCTGTCTAAAGAATGAAAAGCTGGGTTGTGCTGCTGGCTATTGTAGTCAGCACAGGAGAAACACAAAAACAGGATGTCTGCACCCAAGGGTATCCTGGCATCCCTGGCAATCCTGGGCACAATGGAATACCTGGTCGTGATGGACGTGACGGGTCAAAAGGAAACAAGGGAGATACAGGTACTATGTTCAGAATGAATCATTTAATATATCAAATGCAAGGCCATTCACTCCCAAATTTGTCTGTAGTTACTCTGCATGAATGGGATTATTCTGCCTAGCCTTCAGAAAACATTTCAGACATTTGTCAGTTACCTGTTTGAAGAAGGAAATGTAAAGAAAGGCTTAATAATGAAAGCAAGTTAGCAAATAGTATGGAGATGTCAGGTTCATGGGATAAAACCAAAAGAAAAAAGCCTTTAACTTCTATCATGGGAATATTTTCAAGTCTATTTGAAAATTTTAAAGCCTGTTAACCCACTCGTACTCCTCTAAGATAGAAACTATATTTCTGCAAAGAGCCACACGCCCACTAAACAAAAAAAAGCAACAACTGAAACCTTGTTTGGTGTAGTAGGAAGTATGCAGTGGTAAGAAGATTTCTCTTTCTTATCTAAATTATTCATTTGTAGGACTTGATTCTGAGTGTGCCTACTTGCTATAACTCAAGAGTCACTAGAGTAAGTTCAGAAATGGAGGTTATTGAACAACAATGTAGGATTTATGTCTGCTCCAGCAGGCTCTAATAGAGATTTGTGTGAGATACCAAAGCCAGAGATAATCTCAGCATCCTAAAGCTAATCACCCCCTTAATACCTTAAGCCTTAGGTTAATGATGACCATTGTATCCATGCTGGAATATCAAGGCCAGGGTTGCACATGGTGATAAATCTGCAGGCATGTGGACATATAACACTTCATCACCTTTTAAAATATAGAAAGAAACAAAGATTTCCGTTAGCATCTTAATGGGCACATACATTTAACTGCCCTCTTTTTCTGTATGCAGGGTTCCAGAAAGGTCTGAAAAATAGAAAACCTAAAGCTTTCTTATTTTCATTTATTTTCTAAAGGCCCTTCCTGCACTCCACTGAGTTATCATGATACCATTGGATTCAGATAAACTCCCAAACTTTTTTCCTAAATTCATCTGTTATGATGACTGTACTGAGTATTTTTTGTTTGAACAAAGTGGGGTGAATGCACCATTCTTTCTACTCTATGTAGATACATTTTTGTGGTTTAATACATGAGAATTAATTTTGTTCCTTACCAAGTCAATGAAATTTCAGCAGATGCTGGGATGCATCCATTGTGCAGGAAATTGCTAAAGAACTGTTCTCTGGCCCATATGGCTGGAGAACTACTCTTAGAGTGTGATTACAACCAAACTGCCAACTCTGTTTTCCTTCTGTTGCTGTACTCATTGGATGTATCCAATTATTTGATCACGGACCTCTTGGTCTTTTGTCCTACCTCTGTACTACAAAAATAACTTCTATAATTGCTCTCTGGAGAGCAGGGCAAAGTCCATGTCATACCAGGCACAGGGATCAAGAGTATGAATGCCTTCCTCAGCTTTTTAGGCAATATTATTCCACTGTAATGATCCATTACCATCGGTCAAACTCCTGCACGTGTCTCTTCATGAGGCAGGAGTTCACCATTCATAGAATCACAGAATCATTACAGCTGGAAAAGGCTTCTAAGATGATCTGGTCCAACCATTAACCGAGCCAGGCCCACCACTAAACCACATTCTTGTTTCACTGCTAGGCTTCCTGCCCCTGCAATGCTTCTTGCTGAATTTCCATGGATGGAGGCAAGAAGAAAAGAAGTTTTCACACTGGTGATCCTTGCCAGGTTATAACAACTGTACATGCCTCAATAACTCACCTCTTTATGCCAAGGATTCCTTCTGCACCCATAAAGCACCATCCTCAAGCAGATGTTCTCTGTTCTTTGTCAATCTCTTGATAAGATAAAAGTACCAGCAGTGGCACACACTAAAAGTCAGGAATAAGGATATGCTTTACATTACTGTTTGGCCAGATTTGAAGAGGAAGGATTAAAGAAGGACTCTTCCCAAATTTTCTGGTAATTTGTTTAACGAAAATCTGTGTTTTTATTTCTGTACTAGGTGAACCAGGAATTCCTGGCAGTCCAGGAAAAGATGGTGTCAATGGAGAGAAAGGTGAACAAGGTCAGAGAAATGTTTCAATTTAATATTTGTCCATGAACTGCTGTCCTTGTGTTTGTGAACTCATCATACAATCTCATCTATTTTAAATTCTCTCATTTCTAAATTGAGAACCGCAAACTGTACAAACAGCATTATTCCTAACATGAGAAGCCAAAGGCCATTGAACAGAATTGATCAGCTTCTTTTCCCGATGGATTGAGCATATATTCTTTATGGTGTCTTTTGTCTATCAACTGCTAAAGTGCCTTTCACATCATGAGATCTTCACCTTCAAAACCTTGTGCAGCAACCAGAGCCGTTTTGAAGGGTCTGATCTTCAGATCAATAATGGATGAAGGATAAATAAAGCATAGGGTGACAAGTAACCAGGACAAAAAGCCTTTAGTTGTGCTGCAGTAGCAATCTACTTAACCCAAGAAAAGTAGAAATTACATGTAGAAATTATAGAAACATCACGTAGAAATTATAGAAATATGTGGCAAGCAAGTTCAGGGTGTTGCAAAAAACCCTCTTCCTCTGATTAAATTGTGAACCCTCTCACCCATTTTATACACCAAAGGCTGTAGAAAAGTGTGGACAGATGCTGCTTTTGTATGAGATGATGTGAGCTGTCAGTGTTATCATCAGCCCAAAGACAACCTTCCTTTCTTTGAGCTAATTCTTGCTGCTGCCAGACACAGCACCTGTTTTCTAACAAAATAACAGGCTCTTCAGACATAATGCTTAGCCTGCACTTAAATGTATGCGAAACTGTGTGTACAGTGAGCACAGTATGCACAGTGGAGATGCACACCTGCACATGTATCTCCTCATGATGAAACTCAATTTGAACCTTCCGAGGGAGGATCACAAGAAAGTTGTGGAGTTGTTTTGTTTTGTTTTGTTTTTATTATTTGGTTTTGGGTTTGTTTTTTTTTTTCTCTTTAGGAGCCAATGGGACTGTTGAAGAGAAGGGGAACAAAGGAGATAAAGGAGAAAGAGGACCACCTGGGAAACTGGGACCAAAAGGATTTATAGGATCAGTGGGTTACAAAGGTCAGAAGGGAGAGCTGGGACTGCAGGGACAAAAAGGGTTAAAAGGAGACATTGGACCCATAGGTCCAAAAGGGACAAAAGGTGAAATTGGCCATCCTGGAAGAGTTGGTTTCCCAGGGCCAATTGGCCCGATTGGTAATCCAGGTCCTAAAGGTAATATTGGAGCTATAGGGCCACAGGGTAATCCAGGAGTTCAGGGGGAAAGAGGCTTAAAAGGAGACAGAGGAGACAAGGGGAACGTAGGTGCCCCAGGAGTCCTGCCAAGGAGTGCTTTCAGTGTTGGCCTTACAGCCAACACCAAGTTTCCCCCCCCGAATCGCCCGATCAGGTTTGACAAGGTGCTGTACAACAGTCTGAACGACTTCAACTCAGCTACTGGCACGTTCACCTGCAAACACCCCGGTGTTTACTATTTCACCTACCACATCACTGTCTACTCGAGGAATGTGCGGGTAGCTCTCGTTAAGAACGGCATCAAGATGCTGCACACGGCGGACAGGTACCAGAGCGGAGAGGATCAGGCCTCGGGAGCCGCCATCCTGGAGCTGCAGGGAGGAGATGAGGTGTGGCTGCAGGCCCACCAAGGAGAGGCCTTCAATGGGCTGTATGCAGACGGCGATGACGATACCACCTTCTCTGGGTTCCTCCTGTTCAGCACCGCTGACCCGCTGGAGCCACTGCTGCCGCCCACCCTGTAACTCCACGTTATCCCTGCAGGCTGCACGCCTGTGCCCTTCAGCCCTCCCTAGGAAAGCTGTTATCTGCTGGACAACTGCTGCATTCAACAGAAAATGGTTGGTTTCAGGAACAGCTTTTGCAGAAGAGAGGACAAGTCTTCAGAATCTTCAGTGCTGGGCTTAACACATTAGTGGTTTGGTGACTTACTGCAGGCATTCACAGGGGTGTGCACCCCAGTTCTGAAGAATAAATTTCAAAGCAAAGACAGATGAAATAAAAGACAAAACTTCCGGAATTATATCATGTTGGACATCTTGTATAAACAAGAAGCAACAGTTACTTCCAAGCCAGTTTATATCTTCCAATGTGGCATGTGTAAATGGACTTGAAACTCGGCTAGTTTGCATCCAGCCACTTTAAAATAATTTTTAAACTTGAAATTAGTGTAGTTTGATACCCCTGCAGAAGCTGCTTGCTGTGTGGCACAAGCAAGTTTCGTTGTTTCATTTACAGCTCTTAAATATGGTTCTTTGCTCTCTGTGTAGTCGCAGGTCTGAAATTGAACAAAATGGAGTGATAGGAGGAAGTGTCATGTGGATTCTCTCATGAGGGCAGATATTCAAGGCCAGTGCAAAAATATAGCATAAAGCTGCTGTACTTCAGAGTTAGCTGGTGCAAAACAAATTCTCCCGGATTAAAGATAATATTTAATCAACAATGAAGCAGCCATGCCAAAGAACTGATCAAGAGATATTTCCTGTGCCATAAAACATTCCTTCTGTCATTTTCCCCTCCAAATTTTCTTTTTCTTCCCCACTCCCACCCCGATCCTTTTTCTTCTAAAACTCAAAAAATATTAAAAAAAAAGTTGGGAAGTCTCATTCACTTCTCTTAGAAGAGAATAAAGTAGAGATGTCAGTGGAGATGGGTCAGCATCATGAAATTCCGTGCAAATGCAGTGTTGGGAGCACAAGGCCTGACTTCCCATCAGCACCTCTGGGTAGCAAGGGAATGTGGGCATTTCCCACAGTAGCTGAACCCCGAGTGTGGATCACAGACCCCAGAAGGAAAGGGCTCGGTGGGTTAATTCAGGAGGGACAGCTGCACTTCTCAAATGACAGCGAGGGAGATACAAGGGCACTCAGGGGGAGGAAAGGGCTATGTGAATTTTTCAGCAAGACGAGGTTTTTCTTTTCCCCGTAAGCCACACGCCACAAGTTTGTATCACAGAAACGTCTAGACTGAAAAAACGTTTTAAAAGGGCCTTAGGTTCAACTGGAGAAGGTGTAGGACAGATATCAGCCGGCACAGGCCCTGGTGCGGCCGGGTCGGGCACCAGCGAGCCGGGAAGCGAGGCAGGCCGGAGGGGCGCTGTGAGCCCGGGGCAGAGGTGCCCGGCGGGCTGAGGGGCGGTGGGAGCCCGGAGCTCCGCCTCGTGCTTTGCTCTGCTTGTCTGAACCATTTTAAGGGAATTTTTTTCGGGGGTAATTTTTCCCTTGTCTGTAATGTTTTTTAAAATAAGACTTTATATTGGTTCTAGCAAACCCAAACGTTGTGGCTTTTGGACACAGAAGCGTTTGCCAGTGATGGCCTTGTGCGTGGGAACGCTTTGAGGCTGAGTGGTGCCCATATGTCCATAAAGTGAGATTACCCCTTCCAGTGGCCCTTCCCTGCCAGCCCTCCCCTGGCTGTGCCGTCGTTCCCGTGTCAGTGCCCTGCCACTGCTCTCGGGCCGTGCTTCAGGAGCAGCCACACTGCTCACATTCCCTTGCCTGGGCGTTCGTCTTGATGTTTCACCTGTGGCAAAAAAAGGATTTATTTGCTGATTTGGTGACACTTGGGTTTTCTGATATGTAACTTTTTAGAGTGAGTCAGGGAGGTTTGTTAATGTGTCCAGGGAATCAACAGGCTCCCGGAGAGAGTAAGGTGGCACAGTGCATACAGAATAGGTGCAGCTGTGAAATCCAAGTGTTTGCCTGCTGACTCAGCTATTCCTGCCATGGTGCCCAGCCTGCTGGAGCTGTTGAACTTTGGGTTTTGGAGAGGACAAATCGAACCATGGTTTGCAATCTGGCACTTGCTTGGGAAACCTTTCTTCAGGTACTCATACGTCTGCAAGTACACTGGTGTAAGTCTTGCTTCAGGAAATAATCCAATTAAATATTGTCCCATTTGTCTGGTCTAGGGAATGTATTCCAGATGATGCACTTGGCCCACAGCTCTTTTGGAATAGAGGTGTGTATTTCAGGCTCACAAAGATGCTGTGCCAGGTAGGATGTAAATTCTGAGACCAAGCAAAGGCAAACATGTTTCAACTGTGCAGCCAATGCCATTAAAGAAAAGAGAGAACTGCACCAGGCTTCATTTTTTTTGTAATTTTAAAATGGTTATGTTAAACTTGATATCATATGTAAGAGGAGTTCCATGGCTGATTTACCTCTAAGAGGAGATACATCCTGGTCACAGAGCACTACATGTGCAGGAAGAGCTCACTTGGGAGAGTGGGTGATGATGTGGGGCAGCAGGAAGACCTGGAGCTCCCAGGGATATTGCAGGACACTGCATCCTCTGGCTGAGGATCTGAGTGAAGGGGCAGTCTCGAGTGTCTCACACAGCAAACATTATTCAAGAGTGCTGTGATACAAGTATATTTATGTTTGTGTGCACACGTGTATAGATATAAAAAAACCTTTTTCAGTGTTCACTTCAGTCCAGTTCCTGTTTCCAAATAATAAATTAATACATGTGAAGTGTGAGGAAAGATTTTCTTTCTTTAGCAAAAAAAGCAGGTGCTTTTAGCAGAAGCAACCCAAAATGTTCTGGATGTGTACTTGAAGGGCTGCTTTTGCTTCAAAATAAATACTGGTACAGATGAGCTTTTTATTTTATTTGGATAAATACTAGCAAGCTATATGCAAACCTACAGCTGACTGCTGTAATACAGAGAGTTTGCAGAAAGTGGATTATAAACTGACTGGACTGCAGATTTGAAAATCCAGATTGTGATTTTTATATACTGAGGTTGAATTTGGGAAGGGATAGATGTGTGAAATCACGTACCTTTCACTGTTTGATGCTGTGGTCGGGGGGAGGAGATGCTCATGTTGCCATTGGGCAGTTGCAGAGGGAGTGTATTGCTTGAAGAGATGTTGCTGTAACTCAAATGAAATGAAGGAATTACTAGAATAAGGTTTTTCACCCAGGGGGTGGTTGGGCACTGGAACAGGCTCTCCAGGGAAGTGGTCACAACACCTAGACTGGCAAAGTTCAAGAAGTATTTGGACAGCGCTCTCAGGCACATGGTGTGACTCTTGGGGAGGCTGCTGTGCAGGGCCAGGAACTGGACTTCAGTGATCCTTGTGGGTCCCTTCTGTCATGTCAAGTAAAACAAAAAACTTTTCCAAACAGTGCTAAAATGATAATATAAAAGCAAATCTTTAATTGAAAGCCTTCAAGGTGCCCTACATGGTGATCTGTACTTGTGATACAGTAGTTCTACAATTTTTATAAGGTTAGTTATTAGTATACCTATCAAATATTGTCCAATTAGAAGATCAGTTGGGTTAGATAGTTTCCCCCCTGGGTTCACCCCACTGGAGCCTCCCCCCTGGCCCCCAGTCTTCTAACTTGACATTTTATTATGTCTATGAAACATGGTACAAAATAAAGTGTCCTTGCTAAACTCAGAGGCAGAACAAAACAGAATTTCAAGAATGCATCAATAGGAGTTTGTTAGCTGTGAGAAAGGGAGGTGGAAAAGTACTGGAAGTTACAACTATGTGTTAACAGTCTACACAGCTACAAATACATGAAGCATACATAAAACCCAAAAATCTTTAGTTATCATTTCCAACTCAGGGGATTCTGTGAGTCTTTGAAATCTTTTTCCCATTGTAGGTCTGCATTGTGGAATTTCTCTATCTGCTAGCATTAGTAATTTTGTTTGATCAGTGGTAGAACTTCTCTGTCTCTTCCACAAATGCAGAACATAAGTGCCATCTGCATTTACCCTGCACAAATGTGTTTACCTTGCCCTGTGGGACAGAGCCAGGCTTGATATGAACTTCAGAAATAAAACTGTTCATTCCACAGAAATTTTCAGTTGTTGTTGATTATTCCTTTGAAGTCTGCCTCCAGTGTTGGGGGCTCATTTAGTGAGCCTGAGACAACTGTCCTATTTTCTGCAATCTCTTGATATCTGGTGCTGCTGGCCAGTGAAGTGTTACAATGTGCTAGCTAGGGTCACTTTGGTAAAATTCTGTGGTGATAATTCTGTCTTGAAACAGAGGTGCAGAAATCAAGGAGGGCAATAATGATGTGTTTTCATTGTGTTCTGCACTGCAGGGTCTGTTTGGTGTTCCAGAACTGAGCTGTCCAGAAGGATTTCAAGAAGCGCAGGACAAAGCATTGCAAGATTCGGAGCAGCTCGTCCAGAAGGCGTGTTCAACACCCCCTGGGCCAGAGACGGTCATGATCTTTGATCAGCTTTCAGACAGCCTGTGCAGAGTAGCAGACTTGGTACATTATTTTTTATTTTTACATAAATTCTTTTAAACTGGCTGAGCTTACACCATGGTTCATTTTATGGTTTTCTGCACTGAAGTAAATAGAAGATCAGCTCCATGAAATTTTGTATCAAGACAGAAAATTAAATTGTTTGAAAGTGAATTACGAAGGCTTTTACCAAGTGATAGCTAAGCACAAATCCTGTCAAACTGTCCAGTTATTTTTAAGACAGATGCAAAAATAATATAGAAGCCACAACAAGAAAAACAACAGTGAAATCATACTTGTGCTTCTGCTGCAATATTAATACATAAGCTCTCCAGCATCACTTATATTGTGGAAAAGAGGGATTTGATTTCAGAGTTAAAGTTGGAGTGGCAATGCACATGTTTTAAGTTATGATCATTTTTAGGTGAAGGTCCATAAAGAACTTTCAGAGTAAAGGCAGCAGATGGAACTCAACAGTATCACTTTTTTATTAACACAAGAAAAAGGCATCAATTTCTTAGATTGCAGTTTTTGTGGTCTGCAGATTTAAAGTACTTGGTCTGATATTCTGCATCACAAAATTTTAAGTTTAATAGAGCATTTCATGTTGCTCTCTGGAAGTTTTCCCAAAGTATATCTTTTATCAAAGCATCATTCTTCGATTGAAGGGAACAGAACCAACCTTCATACTGAAATCAGTTCTTAGTGAATAGGTCACCGAGTTTTTTGAGGCTACTTGGGTTTTCACATTTGAATGTCTCTGTGTGTTTTCAGTTCTCCAGTCTTGTTTCTTATTCTTTTGTAGATTTAAGACATCTTTTGTGCCAGGCACTTTTTCCTTCTGAAAGTACTTACAAGCTCTGTCAAGTCACTAATTCTTATGTTTTGTATAGACTATGCCTAATTCTGCTTAATCAATATCTAAGTAAAACATTAATGTCAGAATTCAATGGCCATAGTTTTGTATCAGTTTGCTGAGTTAAAATTGTCGTCTTTGTGCTATATTCAGGCTTTTTATGTTCACAGATGCACAGCTTGCAGAACTATCTGGAAGTTATTTGGTGATTGTTATCTGTTGTTAGGAATTTTGATATCTGTCATTCAGCACCTTTTCTGTCAGTATTATACAGGATTTAGAAAGGAATTCTAGGAAGTAAAAATTTTAAGTGTGTAACATTTCTAAGGCTGCCTTTTCAATCAAACTGCAATCATATTTTAGACTGTCAGCTTGTTGCATGTACTTTCTGTAAAGTCATGCTTAATGTCTTCAGTATATTCCTAGACTTTAAATATATTCCTGATCTTTTAAGTCTATTATTTCAATGCTAAAACTGCCCTGAATTCCTGTCAGCAGTCCTGGAAGCCCCTAGCTCCCCAGCCCCTTTTAGCATCCTTCTACCCTTATGAACTCCCTGAAGTATTTGGAGATTTACAAAATATCAATATTTCTTCCTGTTAGGAAATATGTATATTTGGGGGTGTACTTTCTTCTTTACTATAAAATTTAGTTTTAAAAATCTTTTTTAATAACATTTAAATATGTTGGAGTAGTTCTGTGTTGTAAGAACTCTTAAGATGCACACTACTTAAAATGTTTTAAGAAGTGTGTGAATTAATGATGTTTATTGGAAAGACACAGGCACTGTGTGGTTTAATAATTGTCAGCACAGTTTTCCGATCAGCTTTATGTTTTAGACAAAAAAGGCAAATTCTACAAAATGATTGCATAGAACTGTTGAAATAAATGTTAATATAAATGCAACTGCTTGAACACAATTTGCTTATAAGCTAGGATTTCTTATTTGTTTTTTTCCCTCACTGTTTTCTTCTTCTGTGTTAGGCTGATTTTGTAAAAGTTGCCCACCCTGACTTTGCATTCAGAGAGGCTGCTGAAGAAGCTTGCAGGAACATTGGTACTGTGGTAGAGAAGTATGTTTTCTTCTTTTTTTTCTTTTTTTTTTTCTCTATTTCCATATGCAGCTTGAAAAATTACTGTATGATCATCTATGAAAATAGCAATCAACAAAAAATATTTGTGCATGGGAACAGTGTCAGTCTTCTGTTACAGATATTTAAGGGGTTAGTTTTGTTACAGTATCTCAGGAAAGGCTTTTCTATTTTAGTTGCAGTTTATGACTCCATGTCACTGAAGCCCATCAGAGGCTGAAGTGACATTTTTCTAGGACTTGTGACAATTCTCGAGTGGTTGTAAAGTTTATGCACAAAATGCTTGAAAGTGGATTTCTCAGGTCTTTGATTAAGCACACCATGTATAACAATATGACTTTAATGTCTGAATACTACTTCAGATACAAAATTTTAAAGAAATTATTCACATATTATTCTGAGAGGCTCATAAACTATTGTGTGCATGTGTTTCATTGCCCACTATATCCCACCCAGGAGTGCAGGATAACAAGCCAGCAAATCCAATGGACACAGTGTTATCTGCATGGGGACAGTGCTTGGTGTGTGGAAATGTTCTGGGGATGGTGAGCTCTTACTCTGTCCTAGTGGCAGTCAGCAGCACATTTTTCTGATGGCAAACTTGAGTGCAGATTTTCCTTTAAGGGAGTCCTTTCAAATTAAGGATTAGAAAACTGTTCTCTCACCTTTATGCTCTCACCATGATTATCTTCATTCATAAAAAAATAAGCAGTGGTAGACTTGCTTGTATTGCCACAAAATACCATCCAAAAGTATTTTTCTGTCAGATGCACAAGAACTGTTTGCATGTTGGTTTGTCCACACATGCTCTGTACAGAAATTTTCTGCTTTGTAACTGTGGTTGTGAACCAGAAAACATTTTGAAAATACAGTCCTTGGTTTTTAATGTTGTTTCACTAAATACTGCCTTTGAATGAGTAATACCAAGAAACTGAAATATTAGTCTGTTACTAATGCACGATTCTTTTACTCTGTATCTTTTCAGATTAAATACAGATGTTGAACTGTGTCAGAGTCTGAGACGTCTGCTAGCTGATGAAACTGTAATGAGTTCCTTAGATCCAGAAACCAGGTACTTATTAATGCTTATAGATCTTTATAGATTATAAATAGAATCTTGTAGATTTAGATTCTTAGATGGTATATATTGTTCCTTATTGTACTATTTTGTATTTTCTTGAATTACTAAATGCAACTTTTGGAAAGCAAACCACATCTCCATTATTAATTTATTAGTCTCTACCAAATTACCTGCACAGGAATTAGGTAGTTTGTAGTTGTGTAATCTTGGAGAGTGTCTGTGACTGTAGAACACAAGATATATTTATGCTGAATAACTGAGATCTTGCAAGAACAAAAAAAAAGAAAATTTAAGGTTTTCTTCAATAATATTCTTTTGATTAAAATTATATACTGTACTGTGGTGTATATATCACTGTTTTTAGGAATAAAATTAGGGAACAGACTATGTAACTTGATTTCACTTTATAGAAGTTTATTTATATTTTTCAAAATCAGATTAGCAGTATATTTATTGAAAGGTTACTTTATGATTGCTGTAATAGGTTTTATTCACTGTTTATGCAGTTATAGTTTTGAATTATTTATTCACTGACATGGTTAGACAAGCTTAATGTATAAGTTATTTCCTTCTTCCTTCTTTCACCATGATCAAGGATGTTAGATTTGGAAAGGTATATTTCTGATGTTAGGATAAATAAGCTGTGAAAGGAAATTAAAACGGTAATTTGCACAAATTGGTTGAACATCTAGATTAAGGTACTGGAATTATTTTGAAGGATATTTTCAAAGCAGATGACTAAATGGAGAACAAAGAACAAATTTTTTCTCACTGAGTAAATTTTTAAGGACTTAAAACATAGGAAGTCTTTGTTCCTAACAAAAACATACATATAACTGTGACATTATTCTCTGTGAAAGACATGAAACATAAATAACTACTAAAGGCAAAATCTGTTAAGAAATGCTTGCTATCAAATGAGGCTATTTTAACAGGGATTTACTGTATTTTTAGGCGAGTGGCAGAACTTTTTATGTTTGATTTTGAGATCAGTGGCATTCATTTGGATGAAGAAAAGGTAATTTCTGGCTACAATGTATGAACAGAAATTTGTCTGTCTACAAAAGACCTAGATAATGAAATATGTGGGAGTGAAATCATGTGATTCTGGGTCAGTTTGTCCTGTGTGGAATTTTGTCACCTTAGAAGTGATGAATTTTGTCTATTTTAAATCACTTCTAAAGGTCGTTTTTAGTTGGTTAGTTGTTCTTCCTAGTTTGGTCCTCATCATTCCTTTTCTGTTCTGAGGAGTTATAAGCAAGTCCTGGGATCCTATTTTTTTTTCTTTGGTGTCTGCATCAGATATTTTAAATTGCTACTCAGCTGTCAGAATAACATATTTACAGAGAGGGAAAAGCAGCACTCCGTGCACCTTTGATGACAGGTTAATCAAGTGGAGTGTGTTAGAAGGGATCAGGTGTGTGTCCAGGCACTCCTGGGGTGCTCACATAACCAGCAGTTGTAAATCTTGTTCAAAATTGAGTGTATGGGCATGGTCTGATTATCTTTCTTGGAGCTTTTACATACTTTTGCAGTAGTTAGTGATGGATTTTCCAAGCCCAGCAGCTTGCACCATGCTTTGTGGTATGGATACTCTGTCTGTTCATAGTTCATGTTATTGTGTAAAGTTAATTCCTTGTTCATTGGAGTCATCCCCTCCAAAAACATCTGTACCAAAGCTCTTCTACCAGATTTATGCTATAGAGTTATTCTGAAGATCCTGGTTTTGATGGTGTTTTGTGACCTAGAAAATGGTTCTAGAATATATTTTTACAATTACTTTGTCCAAAGAACAACCTTGAAACTTCAACTCTGGGGTTTATGTCTGATTTGACTATTGGTTTTATGGTGCTTCACCTCCTTTCAGTTACAATTTCACTTATTTTTGCATGTTTTCCTCTTCCTCCCCTGCCTATCCCACTTCTCTTGCTTGCTGCTCAGTGTTTCTTTTCAATTCTTATTTAAGACTTCAGAAATCCTTCCTTGTTGTACGTTGAAGTTTACTTCTAATGCAGAGAATTTCTGCTTTTCAAAATGAAACTCAAGGATATATTTTCAAGAGAAAGGGTGGGAATGGGAGGACAGAGATCATGTTATGTCATTCTTTGGACTTTACAAATTACGTTGTATCTGTACCCTCAGCCTTTGTTTTTTTTGAGCTATGAACACACAGACAATAGAGACCATACTCTTCTAATGTGAGCAAGTTCACTGAAGCAAATCTTACATGATTAAATGTGTGTCATACTGTAATGATGGTAATAAAATCCTAAATCACAAACTCCTAAGAGAAGGATTAAAATACTGTAGATAGTTTATGGTCTCCAGAAAACACCACAATACAAACAGGAAAAAGAGAACTTTAATTCTGTATCTATTTTAGGATATTTCTCTCAAAGATGCTTTTTTTTTTTTTTAATTCATTGTTTCACATAGCAATCAGTTACAAGGTAGCAAAACTTACATAAATTCTATTCAAACTCCACTGTACATTTTCTTACTGCAGAAACATGGGCATTTTCTTTGAAATACCAGTGCTTTTTGAGCATCTGATCTTGTCGACTTGCCCTGCATTATGACTTTGTTGATTCTGTAGGTATAATCTTAAGTGTTGTATTTTCTGCTTCATTTTTGAAAGAGTCTTCTAAAGTTTAAAAACTTTGAGTTCTGCTTGTACTGTGTCTGAAGATGTTATTTTGTGCTTTATTTTTTTTACAGCGTAATAAGGCAGTTGACCTCAACGTCAGAATATTGGATCTGTGCAATGAATTTCTGATAGGAACTCACATTCCCAACAAGATTGACAAACATGTTCTGCCAGAGCATATTCGGTATAATTTTACAGCTGAAGGCAATTACTTACAAGTGGCTGGTCTACATGCTGATTGTCCTGATGATCTGGTTTGTATTCCCTGACTTTACTTTGGCATCCTCTATACCAGAACTGCATATCAGTTACTTGACTTTTAGTGAGGCAAATGCATGTGGTTTGTGGTTATACTGTTATTACTAATAAGGCAAAACTTTCATAGAATGTAATAATGGCATATTTGATAGTAGCAGGTATGAAATAATGGCTGTGGAGGTCCTGAAAGCTGCAGGCAGAAGAATGGCAGAACACAGACTCGGGATTTTAGGCAAGCACACTTCAGCTTATTCAGAGGTGGGATCCCAGGAAATGCAATTCTGAAGGGCGAAGGAGCTCAAGAAAGCAGGTCGTTTAGTTCCCTGAAGGCAGCATCCTCCAGGCATATGAGAGTACTGATGGACAGTATTAGTGCATCCTGATCCTTAGAAAGCCAAGCAGATGTATCAGGAACCAGGCTTGACAAGCAGACAACTCTTAACAAAGCTTCATCTCCAAGAGATAGCATGTGGGGAGTGGAAGCAGGTACAAGATCCAGGGGAGGAATGTAGAAACACTGCCTGCATGTGTAGGGATGATGTTGGGAAGGTCAAAGCTCAACTGCAGTTGTGGCTTGGAAGAGACATCAAAAGCAACAAGAGCAATTACTGCTGCATTGGTACTAAGAGCCTGAGCAAGGAAAACATGGACTCAGTGCTGAGTGAGGTGGGTGACAGTGGCAGCAGACAGATAAGGCTGAGATGTTCATCACTTTCTTTTGCCTCAATGTTCATCAGTCACTTTAGTCCAAGGTAGGAAATGACAGTTTGAATTGGTGGGCAACCAGATAGGTAAAAAAACTAATTTAATGATTGGACTCAGAGAGCAGTGGTTGAAATGCACCCTACAGGAAGACTGGTAATGGAAGAGCTCTTGCAGGGGTCTGTCCCTGTTTAACACCTTTATCAGTGCCGTAGAGGGAGTGACAGAGGGCTTGCCTACCAGATTTGCAGGAGAGAGCAAATAGGGAGGAACAGTCAATACGCTTGAAGGTCAAGGCTGGCATTCAGAGTGGCCTAAAATCTGGGATAATGGTTCAGTGGCAGTCTTACATAATTCAGAAAGGACAAGAGCAAAATTGTACACCTGGAAATGGAGAATTCCTGGTTATAGGACAGGCTGGCGCTGCCTGGTTGGGTCTGATCTGTGGCAAAGGCCCACAGTGTTGGTGAGCAGCAAGCTGAGCATGAGCCAGCAGTGACTCTGGCAGCAAAAGGGGCCAACAGCATCTGGACTTCCCTCAGAGACTGAGGGAAGAGATTATAGCCCCACTCCTCAGGAGTGTATTCAACAGAGGCCACCAAGACGGGCAGTAACTGAAGTGCTTGCACTCTGAGGAAGGGCAGGGTGATTTGGGCTTGTTCACTCTGTAGCAGAGGTGGTTTGGGGGTACCCTGAGAGCACCCTGCCAGTACCGACAAGGAGCCATGGAGAAAATATAGCCAGGCTCTTCAGCATGGTGCATGGCAGGAGAACAAGTGTCAAAAGGCACAGGTTGAGGTGAGAAATGCCAGTTGGAGAAGTTTTCCGTGCTGATGATACCCGAGCAGTGAAATAGTGAGGTCATGCTGTCTCTCCCATATGTGCAGGGTTTCAGGAGCAGACTTGAAAAAGCTTTGTGTGACTTGATCTTCGCTCATAGCTGTCTCTGCTTTGTGCAGCAGGTTGGTTTAGAGACCTCATGAAGTCCCATCCACCTGAATTAGCCTGAAAAAAAAGTCTTACTTTAGTTATTGTTAGTGTCATTTTTCTAAAAAAGAATTAATGTAGAGTTATAAATTTAAAATTAATTTAGACTGATGGCAATGTGGCAGTGGCTCCCTAGACTTTTAGATTAAATTCTAGGATCAAGAGAATATTAAAACACTCCAGGGTTCTTTCTTCATTTACACTATGTAGAGAGAAGCTTAGTTCAGATGAAGGCAAGTATAAGTTGCTGGATTTCTTGAGCTTACTCCATGTGTGGAAAATAAAATTATTTGTGAATAGTTTGTGAAAAATTAAAGCATTTTATCAAATTTTATGAGTCTCCAGGTAGGTGTTTTTTTTTTTTCTTTCAGAGTTATGAAAAGACCCAAACTAACTAAAAATATGAGAAAAGGAGAAAGTTTGTGGGCAGATATGTGGGCTAATAGTTTTCTACTACAAAAGAAATAAGGCTTTTCTCTTCCTCTCTTTTCTTTCCCCTGACCCTGTCTCGTTTTCTTGTCAGATCCTTCCATAAGCAAACTTAAGTGATACTAAGAGTACAATTTGGATTTATTTTCAGAAGTTTTAATGAGTTAAGGCAGCCCACAGAGTGGTCTGAAAAGCACAGATGTTGGCAGAAAGAGAGAGTTGATGAGAGACTGTTGACAGGAGTAGACAACAGGACCCTTTTTGGCAGTCTTGATCTGTTAGGTTGTCTCACTGCATTTCCTTATTCCACTTTTAATGGGTAAGAGAGCTGTAATTGTCATGCAGTTGTAATTACTATTGCTAAAAGGCTCTAGATCTTTTCTCACGAATAATAGTGAAATAGGACTGTAATGCCAGATCTTCAGTTGCATCACTTGTTTCTGTTAAAAATTACTCTGTAGCAATGTGGCTTTTTTTTTTCCCCTTGTGTTAGGTGCGAGAAGCTGCTTACAAGATTTTTCTCCACTCCAACACTCAGCAGTTGGCTCGGTTGGAGGAATTGCTGGCGAGCAGAAACAGCCTGGCACAGTTGGTTGGCTACGACACCTTTGCCCACAGGGCTCTTCAGGGAACAATGGCCAAAAATCCAGGTATGAGGCATGTATGTAGGACATGTTGAGAAATCCAATGTGTAACGTATGAGGTCAAAGATGCTAGTTTCTTTAGTTAAGTTTGCATGCACTTCTTCCAGTGAAGAGTTTTATTGCAGTTACATTTTGCTGTGTCCCATTCTCACTGTGAATAACAGTACTCACTGAGAAGGATCTGGGGTTTTGGTTCGGAATTGATGCTCACTCCTTAGTTTATAAATGTGTCATTATCTCAGCATGTAACAAAGTAAACGTAGTACTAAATTCTCTTGAAATAATGTCAATGTTTCAATGTCAATGGAGTAGCTAGGTAAAAAAGCTAAAGGAATTTTTGTTTGGCATATTCTCATGTAAATTTAACATCCTTTAGGGAAAAATATTTTTAATATTTTTTTCCTTCCTTCTAGAAACAGTCAGACAATTTCTGGAGAAGCTTTCTGAGCAGTTGTCTAAAAGGTATGTCTTTTTCATAAAGATTTTTTTAACCATACTCTTTATTTCAAGAATAGGGGGACTTGTGCACTAATAAGTTAGTCAATGCTGCTTATTATGTGCTCTGATGAAATAAAAACTATGACATCCCCAAAATTTTTAGAGAAGGCTATTTGCTTAGAATAAATTTTGTGTCTGTGATCAGAGAACACCCAGGACTGAATGCAAGAAATGCAGTGAACAGCAAACAAGAAGACGGAGTTGAAGTGTAGAACACCTCTCCTGGTCTTCTTGCCATATGCACAACTCCAGATATTTTGCATCAATAAACAAATTTTCCTGTTTGCCACCCTGAGCTCCACACAGCACAAAACAGGTTCATCACTGGTATAAATGGGGTGTATTGTAAGAATGAAAATGGAGCTGTACAACCACAGGAAGAGGGACTGAATTTGAAAGTACTTGAATGGCTGAAGCAGAGTGAAAAGGGTTTTCTGCTGTTGGTATGTGGGGGCCTGCCATTTTATATAGTCATTTTATATAGTGCTATAAATCTCTGATAATGGACATTTTGTTAGGTTGGAATATTATGTTGTAGTATATTTCACTGCTCAAAAATCTTTTATTAACATTTTTATCGTAAAAATATTTTTCAGAACTCAAAAAGACTTTGAAATGATGACAAAGATGAAAATGAAGCTCAACCCCCACAATTCAGTAAGTTACATTTCCATATGTGATTGTCTGTTTTGTTTCTTTTGAAAAATATAAGATAATCATGTTCTATAGTTACTTCTGCTTTAGTGTACAGGATGTAGTACAATTAGAAACATTCTCTTCTGGCTTCAAATGCTTTCTGGCTACTTAGTTACTGTATTAAAACCAAATATTGTGTATGAGAGAGCTGTTGGTTTATACAAAGTGGTACTGAGATAACCAAAACATAAAACAGTGAAAGGGAGTATCACTTTGCTTTGAATTAATTGACTAATTTGAAAAATAAAGGCTGTACTTTAAGTTAGATGCAAGTCCAGTTTGTATACTACATTGAATGTCTCTTAATGCTGTACCTATCTGGGTTTATCTTTTTATTTGAACTGAGTGTGTTTCTTGAAATCTGGTATGAAGTCCTATCATATAGTGGAATAAGAAGATCAATCTTTGAGAAATGTTAAAAAAGTCTTCAGGTTATGGTATATTATGCTATTTTTGAGCCCTAACTGTTTCCCATTATGTTTTAAAATTCTGTGACTTGCTGAAACTACAAAAATACTCAAGTGAAACAAAACTTTTACTTAGGGTTCACTTGTCCATTATTGTAATTATAAGCTAGAATTCTCTTTCAGATGCTGATGCCATGGGATCACCCCTACTACAGTGGAGTCCTTCGTGCTGAGAGGTAAGCTCCTTATGTTCCTGATTGTAATGTAAATGAGCGTCCTTGCAATAAGGACAGAGGAAGTACTCAATTCAAACAGGATTTCTTTCTTTGAAGATGTACCTCAATATGAAAAAATAAATATTATCTGGTGGGAGAGTTTTGTAGCATTTTTTAGTTACTGCTGGAATGTCTGTAGAAGTTTTTTGCTCCTGAGTTGTTTTGCAGGGAAGTATTGGCCCTCTTTGAAGATAAGAGGATGAAGCAGTTTCAGAACAGATAGATCCTTACTGTTGTTTTGCTTTTAGTTCTTAGCTAGGCTGTAGTACTGTTTAAAAATAAATTTCGAACACTGAATACATTTCAACTCCTCTTCATACTTTAACTTCATTGTGCTTCTTACCAAATGTGCAGCTTCATCCTCTCCTGCAGACTTGAAATAGCAACTTCTTCAGTAAATCTTTGCTGCTTATGGATAGAATTCATTCTTATCTCTCTTACAAAGACTGGGAAATAAATTCTTTACACAGACTTAAATGTGCACGGGACCTTTGCACATAATGAGATGTCAGCTCTGAAAGATGTAAGCCCTGCATGTTGCCTTTATTAGATCAGCAGCAGTGACCTTTTCGGTTTCTGTTGGAAAAGAGAATTGGAAGTTGTGCTGCTCTCACAAGGGGGTTTAAGAAAAAATCTTCCTTCACTGCAGATTTACAGTTTTTTGGTTTTTAAACAATCAGACTGGATTTATCTGATTAAAATAGTAGGTTACTCTGGATCAGAAAACTGTGGTAGTATAGATATGGCATGAAAGGATTGCCAGCATTTTTCAGAATTGGTGTTTGCAATAAGGGTTAGAGCATTAGGTGTAAAAGGCACTGTGTTTGTTACTTCTCCTGGAGGAGTGTCTTCTGATGCTGATTGTCCTTGGTCTTACTGTCCTTCTTAGATCTCTTCATGAAGCTAACCATCTCATAATTGGGTTGCTGATGATCACAAGTCGATTATTCTACTCTTTTTGGCATTAGAAAGAAAAATATTTCCTTTCCTTGGGGGGCTTTGTAAGAGACCCAATTAAGTTACTTTAGGAGTTGCATGGTGGCTTTGTGAAGGGAGAGCTGCAGGTAAAACAGACCTAGACATTGGCAGTGTATCTTTGCCATTTTTTTGTATTCAGGCACCAAGTCTGGAAGTTGGATCAGTGTGAAGAGTCTCCTGAATCTATGTAGGGCCTCTCTGATTACAGTGCAGGATTGGGGCCCAATGTTTTTCTCCCTCTAGCTTGGGCAGGACTGTTTGTCTCTGGTAGGTATACAAGAATCTACAAGACAGGGGAAAAAATGTAGTTTTCCTTTCCATTGTGTGCAGAGCTGCCTTGCTTTAACACAAGAGGATAGATCTTTCACAGTTGTGTTTTCTGGATAATTGTCTGTGTTTGGAAAAAGTGTTTGATCTAACTGACTGAACGAGGCTTTATATTTATTCTGCTCATATTGTGGGTGTTTAACAGGGTGCTGGATACTGAGTAATCAGCTCTGAAAGGTAAAACTCACTTCTCCCCTGCATGGTGTCAAGGACTGTGCTTTATGAGTGAAACTAGGCAGGAGTCAGAGTATTCATATAACAACCAGAGGATGGGAATATACCTAGTCACGTCTGTGCCCTAAAAGCCCTGTTACCCAAATGGGAATCTCCTATCCTTTATCTTGTATTTATACTTACCTTCTTTGACCACATCCCTTCTTGAATGCCCTGTGGACCCTATGGTGTGTTCAGTTCAGCACTTTCGTAACTGGAAGGTGAGAACTGTATCTGTCATACAAACCTTCATGCTTGCCCGGAGTTTGACTTTTGGCTGTTTGTTGTTACTCTCATTCTAACTGAGCCAATTATCTTGTAGTATTAAATTACTCATCTAAGGAAAAGTGATGTTGTTTTCCTTGTTTGTTTGGTTGGCTTTTTTCCATGGGAAAATGATTGAATGCTTTTTTAAAAAAAATATTCTTTTTCTTTTTTTTATTTATAAGCTCAATAAATAATTCATTTTTTACTTCTATCTATTTTATTTTGCATTTTTTCATCTTGGAATCACAAACTACATTTTCAAACAAGATGCACTTAAGTGTCATGCATTACTCCTGTTCCTTGTTTAGTCTCTTATGGTTTTTTTTGTTCTCCAAGGATTTCTTTCTTTTGGAAGAGGTTTACTTTTAGCTTTAGGTTTGTAGTAGTGCTGTGCATAGAGCACACCTTATGTATTTGTCTGTCGTGCTTTGGGACTCAGTAATAGTTTGCATGGTGGACTTTTGTATTAGGAATTTCTTGTTTCTTCTGCTTAGTAAAACATTTTTGTTGAAAGGGAAGCAAATGTGTGCTTTTGGGTATTCCTTTTGGACTACTATTGTCACTGTGGCTCCAGCTGAAGTACAGACCCATAGCTTCCTAGGTATTGTCAGGTACGTAAGATGCAGATTATCTTCACAAGTGTAGGTATAAAGAAAGAGACTACAGGGATTTAGTTCTTGATGAGTAACTCGGCACTAGGGGGTGCAAGAAATATTAGATGGGGCAGGGCAGTGCGTCTGCTGGAAAATGTTTCTGTTTCTTAGTTTGGCCATTCCTCTTTAGTCCTCCAGATTTTGACCAGGTACATCTCAAATGACACTGCAACTCATGACGTATTTTTAATGTGTCTATTTTATGTTTGCAGCATGTTGTGTGTTTTAAATGCATTTATATATTTTGTCTTCTAAATATACATTTAGTCTTTACTGTAACAGGATTAAGGAAACAAATCCTTCACTAAATTTCTAATAACTAGTTTTGAGAGGTAGATATTTACTTCTGAAGGATGCAGGATGCCCTCATGCGTTTGGACTGTAGAGTTTTGATGCTGTTTGCTGTCGCATCGGGTTGGTTTTTGTCTCTGCTTTCCGCGGTGTTAGCTACCGTTGCTGCTGTTCTGCCACTAAACAGCAGGAGGCGCTCCAGACTCAAGCCACAGAGTTGCGGTTGTTTTGTCTAAACCCGGCCACAACAATTTTGTTTCTGTCAGCTTTCACCAAATCTTTTCCCTGGAAACTTGATCCTACTTCAAAAGTATAAGCCTCCCATTCATGGGAACAGGATATTTTGCTTTTTTTTTTTTTCCCCCAGACTATGTTAAGTAGCCTCTCTGGCTTTAAACCTACACTTAAGACAGTGTAATGTTTTTGTAGCTATAGTTTAAGAGGCTGGGAAAATACATGTCGGTATGAATTTGTCGGTACTTTTAAGAGAAACAGGAGACAAAAGTCTGAAATTCATGGTAGGACTATCTTAAAAGAAGATAGAGTAATTAGGAGAACCTCAAGGATTTTGGCAGACTAAGGGTAATAAACCAGTGAATGCTAGAACATGCTTCAGCATCTAGCAAGTAAGAAGATGTTTAATATGTATATTATAAAAATAATAATGTTGCATTTTAGTGGAGGCAAGTACCCAAGTATTAATTAAATTGCATTACTCCTCAGTAAGTGCAGCTGTAATTCTCAAGGCCCTGATCTTGCAAAGATCTGGTAGTCCTGCTGACTTCTTCCATGTCAGAGAAAGAAACACAACAGAAAATCACCCCAAAATGCTGTGAGACTTTTTTAGGTCAGCCATTTGTGTTGAAGGTGGGATTGGCTGTGCTTAATCACTTCTGACAGAGGTGCAGAACTATTCTTGAGACCCGTCAGCAGTGAGCTTTATGTATTTGGTGTTGACTCCAGCTTCCTTAACCTGTGGTTCTTGCCAGGCTGGGTTGACTTCACTGGCTGTAATTCACTGTTAGGATTTTTGCCAAAATGTTCCAGATTTTATTCACTTTGAAGCTGGGATGTGCTTGTAGAGTGCTGACTCTCTGCTAATCCCTTTCTTTGGGATTGGAGAAGGAAGTAAGATCAGCCTTGAAGATGTCAGATCAATGCAGCTGCAGGCATTTTTGATCTTGGGGTGCCAGTTAAGCAGAAATTAGGAATAAATCACCTCTTTTATTGCTGGGACTGTACGTAGGCACTGGCTTCAGGGGAAGGTAGGCACCACTTCTGGGTTTTTTTGGAGGGGTGGGTTGAATACACAGATACGCAAATGTGACTGGATGTTTCACAAGTTCCTAAAAGCTGCAACTAATACTGAGGTTTGCAAGTTACTAGTAAAGAAACTTGTTCATAGCTGCTTTTTGTAAAATTATTTTTAGTTTTATGGAAGACCGTTGTCTCTCAGGAATGCCATGTGGAAGAATAGCCTAGACCCTTTGCAGAGCATGTGAGAAAACTGTGACCGTTCAGTTTGAAAGCTGAAGTGGAAGAGTAATGCAAAATGTTTCTAGGAAATCTTTCAACCAAAGTGCTCAGAGAGAAGAACTTTCTGTGACAAACTATTTATAAGAAAGGGAAGGGTATGCCTTCTGTCAAATCAACTAATGTAGGTATAGAAAGTCCACTTTAACTCACCAGTCACTAAAGCTGGTGGATTAAGCTTTTTGGAGGGAAACCTGAAAGTTACTGAAAAGCGTTGCTGTGAAGCAGAATTCAACTTTGAAGAATTATTTCTTTATTCAAAACATTGTGGAAGAACAAAGGAATTGTTGATTTGAAAACTAACTCAACACTAGAAGTTGTGTCCAGTATTGATAACAATATTCCAAATTACCCCCTGACCTCCTCCAAAATATTCTAGGAAGTACAATTAACAGAAAGAAAAAAGGAATGTGAAATACAGATGCTACTTTATGGTTGATGAGACTACAAAGGCTTTCTATTATTATTATTTTTAAGAAATCCAGAATTTTCTATAAATCATGGTTAAGAGTCTCCCTTTAGGTAAAGAATTAAGTTTTGTAGTCTGGCATGTAATGAAAATTGGAAGGGGTTTTCCTTGTCTTGATCTCTTCAAGTTTACCTGAGGGGTTCATCTCACTTTTATCTTCATTAACAAGATCTTTTCAAGTTTCTTTGAAAGTTTTGACAGGATCTGTTTTGTTAGAGATAGTTAACTTCTCTTCTATATTTTTGTGGATGTCAACAGGATAATAATTTTTCTCCTAAAAGCCCCCAAAGAAGTCAGGATATATTAGGGACTACATTTAATAACCACCAATAAGAATTTTTGCCTGGCAGCTAATCTGCAATTAAGAGTCTGAGTGCTTGTGTTCTGAAGAACAGTGATCCTGATTCAAATATCCCTAATGTTCAATTTTATAAAAAGCATTCTCAATAGAATAGATGAAAGTCATATTGCACAAAGCAGTCTTAGCCTTGTTCCATAGATACAGCTTAAATGAAAGTGATTTTAGGAGTCTGCATTTTATTTAGACTCAATGAAGTCATGCAAGCTTAGAAATAATTATTTATAATCACATACTACATCTTTGTTTCTCACAGGGGCACAGCCTTTTTGTTTGAAGCCTGCTGTTCTTGAAGAATAACCAAACCTCATGGTGTCAGTTAACTTCTTTTTATAATTGTTTTTTTAATTGGTCCAGCTGCTTTACTTCTCTTAAAAATACTGCTGGGCTGCAAACTGTGAAAGTAAAGTGTCTGGATTTCTTAAATGTAGTTTATCCTTTAATAAAAAGCAGGAATTTAGATTAAAGAAACTACAGCTTTCTTTGATATTTCTACTTTTGTTGAGATTTCTCTTCATAAAGTTACTGAGCTCACATTCTGACATAGAGTATATGAGAAAATTTTCATCCTTTCCTGGGCTTTATTATAAATACAAATGCTTTGGCATTTGAAATCAGATGTTCAGAGTGAATTAAGTTACTGGAATATGCAAAATGAATACAGAGCAAACCTATTATGTTCAAGTTTATGTCTCAGTCTTTTACAGTTTTCAACATGTAAGCGTGAGAGTTATGCATGTCTACAGGAGAAACAAATAATTTAAGGTTCATTATTACAATAGAAGGGGCCTCTGAGTCTTGTTTTTTATCTTTCATAAGTCAAAGCAGCTTAACAGAAAGTTTGGCACAGTGGAAAATATTCTTTTCCACTGTAGAGAAGTTCATGTATATATTTGTTGATGCTGTTACTGATTTGTGCAGGGTGAGTGTATATTGGTGTCCATGTTTTTTTTGCATAAATGTTATATTACCTACATCAAAACTACAAGCAACCTTTAAAAAAATATTAATATCTAGGCATGTACGAAATCCTTGATTTCAGGAAGTCTTCTTTTAGATTAATCATTGTGTTTTCTGATGGGTGTGTGTATGTCTGTAAGGGATAGAATTTTGATATTTCCTTTTCCTGTTCTTCCACAATTATGTTCAGATCCTTTACGTTTCACGTAATGGCTTAAGAAAATTTATGTGCTCAAGTTCAAGGGTAGTTGGGAAAAATCTTTTTGTAGCAGTGAAAATTGCAAATATCAAAAATCAATGTGTACCTGTGTGGTTTTTTACCTGAGATACACTAGAAGAAATGTTACATGGTAAGAAATCTTTTTGACTGGAGTATATAGCTTTCTACAAAGTTAACACCGTCTGAGATCCATCTCTTTTGCTGGCATTTTCAAAGGCATATTCCCATAGAAATGCTGTGCTTTTATCCTTTTGGGATTCAGCTATACAACATGCAGTCTGTCAGGGAAGCCTAAGTTCCAGAAAGAAGCAAGAGCTCTTAGCTGAGCTCTAGACTAATGCTTGTTACCTCCAATTGGTACCTTATAAAGCTTGAAAATGTTATAATATTTGTGCCTTCCCTTCTCTGGTGACATAGGCATCCTAAGGCCCAGAACCTCCCATTTTAAGCAAAAGGGTACCCAGGCAGGATGTTTGATTCTTGCCCTTGCTTGCTTAGCTGCCCTGAATCCTTTTTCTTCTTTAGGAAGTGCTGTAACCATGTTTCCATGTGTTTGCTGGCTTTGGAGACGGCACTACAATGTTTTGCTGGAGATGTTAGTCTGCCATGTGCATCATCCTCCCTCCTGAATTCTGTCTATATGCTCTTCTGGGGTTGCAAATTACAGCACACAAGAAAACCTGCTCTTTTTGCAGTAGTTATTGTCACTCAATGCTGTCTGTCACCAGAACATTAACCTTTGTTGCTAGTAGCAGTAACCCTTAGTAGAAATTTTACTGGTAGCAGAGTGTCTGTTACTGTAGTTCAGTGTGGGTCACGATAATTTCCTTTCTGATTCTTTTTCCCAAAAATACTTGAGTGCACTTCCTGTTGGAGATAAAATCATAACTTGTCTGAATAAATGTGGAGGCAGCTTGCCAAAGAGTGTGCTCATAATAAAGCAGCTGCTTCATGCAGTTTTATGTCAATTTTTTATTGTTTGTTTTAAATAGAGGGCACAAAGCTGTACAACTATTCAAGCTCACAATTGATAACAACTTGAAAATTGTGCATAAGGTGATTCTTAGAATGATTGCTGCTTTAACATGTAGTATAATAAAAATAATTGTATGCACAGTAGGGTCATCAACATTTATTAACATGTAGATTATGAAGATTACTTTGTTCTGACTAGTGAGCATTTCAGGGGAAGACTAAGCTATAGCACTTTGGAAATTCTGGTCCTGTGTAGAGTCAGGCAGTATCAGCTAATTCATTGACTGAAGTTGTTGTCCTTTCATTCTGTCGATTGAAAAGTAATATGCAGTGGAATCCCAGAATCACAAAATTGTTAGGGTTGAAAGAGACCTCTGCAGATAATCTAGTCCAACCCCCTGCCAGGGCAGGAATGCCTTGGTTTTGGTAGGGTTTTGTTGGTTAGGTTTTAGTCTGCATTTACAAATACAGTTGGTTTCACATTTGAAAAAAAAGGATCAAAGAAGCACCATACACCTGGGATAGAAGATGGGGAACTTTGAGTTTTCCCTTTAGCTTCAGGAGAAATTAATTTTACAGTCTTGGATCAGCCCTCAAAAAGGCTCTGCATCCTACACAGACAAGTTCTGTCTTTGTTACTGGGCAATTTAAAATGCCAAAGGAGTGTATTGAGAGAAGTCTTCATCTTAAAGTTTTGTGTAGTCTTTTGGAAAATCTGGCCCAGGTCAGAGTGTGTTTTGAAGATACAACCTGGGACCCTTTAACAGCATGAGAATTTTTGTTCAAAGGACTGAGGGAAGAGAAGTTTGAATTGCTGTCACAATCACAGTCCCCACTGCTGCCAAGAAGTGGAGTTACCATGATTTTAGATTGGTATGAATTTGTATGCCAAAATACAGTGCCTGGGAAATGTGTTCCTGGAGTTCCACTAATGTGATGAAGCTGTCAGTAACTGAGTTTGGGTAATCATTTGCTAGCTAACAGATGCTTTTTTCTTGTCATCTGGAAACAATGAAGTTGCTAATGACTGCTACCATTGGAGTGTCTGAAATCAACCAAGAATCTTCAACAAGGCAACATCTACTTTGTAAACTCTTCCAAATACTTTTCTACCCACACCCATATGCAAGATTTAAGTTTCAGAGATCTAGTAGAGATTGCAGCATTTGCTGTTCTGTTCATTGAGTATTTTTTTGGAGGGGGCAGGGGGGCAGTTCAAATCTTTCAATTTCTTCCCTTTTCCCCATGGTCCTCTAATCTTACCTAGTGTTACACCTTTTATTTTTCAGTGAGTAACATTAAATCTTGAAGGTGGGGGCTCAGAAAAGAGTCAGTCATATGCTTGCTCTTGCCTGAAAGGCAAGATCATTTATCAGTAATAATTCCAAGAACTGAGGTTTTGGTTATAGAACATCAGTTTCAGATGGCTGAGGTTTTGGCTAATTGCTGTTCCTAAGTAAGCCCAAAGAGAAAGTTTTTCTGGAATCAATGTAAGTTTGGGGTTAGATTTTGTTCAGTTATAGTCGGTTGTACTTAATTTGTGAAAATAGAGTTCATGTATGAGGTAGGACCAAATTCAGAACTTGGGAATTGAATCTGTGTTTTGGTGTCTGGAATAATTACTGCTTAGTGGATATAGACTAGTATGTAGACAAAGGTTTTTGTCTATGCTTACACACTTCTTGGAGGAGTAGCTTTTTTTTTTTCAGTAGCCAGTACTCATTTTGAAATATTATTGGTTATTATCATCTGATTGTGATAATTGCACTATATTATGGGGTTTAACCCCTTTCTCCACAACTTCTAGGACATTGCTCTGGCTTGCAAACAAACAATGGATTCCAGATAACTCAAGGTATAATAATCTCCACTGGCTGATGCCACGTGTGTCCAAAAGTAATTTCAGTATTGAGTCTGTGGCATAAGACACTCGTGGTATTTGAGTATTTTTCAATAACTTCAGCTTTGATCTTTTTTTGCACACTGCTGCAATAGGCAAGGCAGAAATGGACAATTGAGATCAGAACTAGAAACATTTTTGTTTTGGCATTCTGTATAAAAAAATGTAGTTTTCCAAAACTTTTTTAGATTTTCCATTGGCAAGAAGAGCATTAACACACATCTTTCATTAAATGAGGGAGAGGTTTGATCCTGACAGTGTTCTACCAGAAAAGACTGACATTAATTTTGTGTAGTTTCTATTAAAGTGGTTGTTTAGTCAGGACCTCATTGTACTCAAAATGTCAAGATTGTGACATCTTCAAACATTAGCCAGAGTAAGGGGCTAGTTCCTGTGGCGAGTCTGCCTTACGGCATTTCAGTCTGTTACTGTTTTTTTTCTGGGGGGATGGATAAGTATCATACTTTTTTTCAAAGGGCAAAACAATTACAGAGTGATTCCCTCCCACCACCTCAACCCCTCACCCTACTTAGGATAGTGACAGTATATTACAAAATACTTATAGAAAGGCTTCTTGCCATCCTTTTCATCCTGGGATAGGGTCATGAGGACATTGTGCATGTTCAAGGAGTGCTGAGAATAAGCACAAGTAGACATTGATCTTCTCCCTGCAGTATATATGTGTCAGCTGTTCTATTGGTGAAGAAATATCATTGCTTTCTCCTGCTAGAAATTATCTGTGTTTTTTGACAGAAATGAAATGAAACTTAGTTTCAGAGATTGTTTTCTTCCACCCCTCCAGCAAACACATTAATCCAGTATTTCAAGTGAATGTCATAATCCTTTGCAGTTAGTATGGAACATTGTTTTCCTCTGATAAAGCTGGAATTTATCTCATATTGCAGCTGTGTGCTCTTAGTCCTAGGTTCCATAGGACATCTTCACATAATAGGTGAGGTTGGAAATTCGCTCCAGAGGTCATCTGGTCCAGGCTCCTGCTCAAGCAGGGTCCCCTAGAGCTGAGCATCCAGGATCATGTCCAGGCAGCTTTTCAGTATCTCCAAGCTGCAAGACTTCATAGCCTCTAGGAGTGGCCTGTGCCACTGCTTGCTCATCCTCACTGGGATAAAAATGTTTCCTGATGTTAAGATGCAATATCTCATGTTCCATTCAGTGCCGGTTGCCTCCAGTCCTGTCGCTGGGCAGCACTGAGAAGAGCCTGGCTCTGTCCTCTTTGTACCCTCCCTTCAGGAATTTATAATCATTATTAAGATCCCTCTGAGCCTTCTCTTTCTCAGGCCAAAGAGTGTGGCCATGTCTCTTTTCCTGATGAGCCAAGCACTGGACACAGCATTTCAACCCTGGACACAGTGCTGAGTAGAGCAGAAGGATCACCTCCCTCAGCCTGCTGGCCGTGCTCTTCCTAATGCGCCCAGGATGCCATTCACCTTTGTGGCAAGGGTTCCTCACTGGCTCCTGTTTAACTTGGTGTCCACCGGGACCCCCAGGGCCCTGTCTGCAAAACTCCTTTCTTGCTGGGTCTGGGTGTCCTCCAGCACATACTGGTGCCTAGGGTTGTTCTCCCGAAGTGCAGGGGAGAACTTTTTGAACTTCCTGAAATTCCTGTCAGCTCATTAATCTTATAAGCCTGTAAATGTCCCAGTGGCTGGAAGCAAGACCCTGTGACATATCAGCCACTGCTCTCAGTTTGGATGACAGTTTGGTGTTACCTGCCAGTGACTGGACAGGACTGGACCCAGTATTGACTCCTGGAGCACACTGCTGGTCCTTGGCCTCCAAGCAGACATTGTGGCACTGATCACCTCCCTCTGTGCCCTGCCATTCAGCCAGTTTTCTGTCTGCTCATCCAGCCCATACATTGACACGCTCTCTGCAAGAATCTAATGGGGAACAGTGTCAAAGGGCTCACTGAAGTCCAAGGAGGTGACATGCACTGCTCTCCCCTTTTCTGCCAGGCCAGTTATTTCATCATGTAGGGTTATCAAGTTATTTAAGCATGACTTGCCTTTGGTGAATCTATGCTGGTTGCTCCTGGTGACTTTCTTGTCTTTCATGTACTTGGAAACGGTTTCCAGGGTTGGCTGGTCCATTAAAAAAATTCTTCTCTTTAGAAAGCTTTGAGCAGTCTCTACACATCTTTTGATTTTTCTTATTTTTTTTTGTAAAAGTTATCTAATTTCATTAAATGTTTTCAAGGGTGCTGTTCTTTAATTTCTTGTTATTTTCATGTTCTCTTATCCTGCAGTTGAATGCACTGTTGGGAGTTACACTGTTGGGAGTTTTAATTTCCTGCAGCTGTGAAAATCTGATGGTTTATTATGAATGTGAGCTGTTGGTAGTATGAAATTTTAATTTACTGAAGTGTGTGTTTGTAGTACTGTATCATATGGGTTCTCTCTTGAAATACCTCATATGCTTGTCTCGCTTCTCCCACTGGGCAGGGAGGAAATGGCACAGAAACCCTGGATGGTACTGGATGTCTGGGGGGGAGGAGGGTGTGCAGGCTTTGCACATAAGCATAGCTTTGGCAGGACTAAATGAAATGCACTCAGCAAAAAGGCCCTGCAATGAGCCCTTGTGCAATGAAACCACTTGAGCTTGTCTGTGGTGTGTATTGAGACATTACTTTTGCAGCCAGATATTAGTTAAAGGAGCATTTCTTTGAATTACAAGTGGAAAACTCAGCTTACTGTTCATAGTGGCATGTAGCATGATAGTACAAGAATTTAAAGTGGTGTGACAAAAACCAGTTCTAAACTATTATGGAGATTGTTATGATTTTCTGCCAAAAGAAGGGTTATTTTAACAGGTCTTGTAGTCTGTATGCAGGGAGAGCTTCAGAGCAGAATCAGGAGGTCTGAAGCGCTTGGGGTGTGTTTCAGTTTTCATGGTAACAGTCTGGACAGAAGGCGATCACTGGGCAATTCTGCAGAAGTGTGGAGACATTTGAGATTTACCTGCTGAAACCTTCCAAAAAGTGCCACTGTTGAAAGCATTGCAGTTCTTAGGAATTACTGACATAAAAATTCTTAGGATATTCAACATATACCCTGTAATTCTGTACTTGGGGGTAAAAGGGGGAGTTCTGTGTGTCAATCAGTGTCCTTTGTACTCCAAATTTCTGTGGCTAATATGAAAATTAATTAATCTCTTCTGCTTTCTTTTAGACACTTGCTTTCACACCTAACTTGATCCAAAGTGATTTATATCAGGCTTATTTCCTTGGGTGTAATGACTTTTTGAGTAGGAAGGAAAACATGCATATGGAAGCGTGCAGTGTAGGAATTTAAGTGTGAAGTTCTTGAAAAAGTGTGTCAGTATGGTAGAGGCAAAATCTGCTTTATTTTCCATGTTCTAGTATAGTTTAAAATAGAATGGAATACACAGGCTTTAGCTCCTTTCACTTGTGGTGTGAAAATAAGCAAAGTCTTGTACTTCACCATATCATGGCTTAGAGGAGTAACCCCACCCTGCTGTGCCTCGCAGCTCAGTGGCAGAGCTGCAGTTGTAAGCAGCATTTTGGCAAATGAAGTATACCCAGTGGGCTTCTTTTTCAGGTCTTCTCTGTGGAGTGGGAAGGAAGGAAGGGTAGGTGTGTGGGTAGGGCCTAGCTGCCTCTTTCGCAGTTGCTCTGTAACTGAGCCTTTTGATCACAGGCCTTAAAACAGCATGGTTCTCATCTTTGGTGTCCAGCTATTGTGGTCTAGCTGATGCATGTCTAAATTTCAGTGACTGTGATTGTCTAGAGTTAAACAGTCTTACTGTGAGACCCTAGAAGGTGATACAAAATAACACTTGGGCTTTGTATATGAAATGAGGCAGGAGTATTTTTTGCTATTTGGGGTGCACACGCAACTACAAGCAGATTCCAGTTCTGATTTTGCTCTTGTCTCAAAAGAGTTGTGTGAGGCTGATCAGTTTGTGAAAGGTGTAATTTTGCAAAGCATTTATTTGCTTGATACGCTTGTAGTGTGTTTACTTTTTGGAGTCAGAGTCTCAGGGAGTGTAAACCCTTTTACAGACTGCATACATCTCTGAACTACTTTTTGAATTTTTTGTTTATTCTCAGTTTATATGCATGCATGCAGATGTATGGTATCTTCCTCCCTATGAGTGTCTTCTGTGCTACAGCATCTGGAACACAATTGGTTGAGGTTAGGCTCAGGAAGCTTGACTTGTTTGAAATCCATGTCACATACTAAAATTTTCAGGGGGCTCACAGCTGTAAGATATTTTCTACATGGTTCAAGAGAGTCCCCAGAGCTTGAGGTGTGATTTTTGTGTAGGAGGTGGTTGTGTCTACTTTGTGTTTCTGTTGCTGCAGTGAAAGGCAAGACTGCAGAGTCAGCAGTGCTTACCAGTTGGTTTCCTGCCGTAGCTGAGGATTTGGCTTACACCACAGCCAAAGCCAGCTTGTTTTTCTGATCAGTCACACGATGCAGCCTTGGCATGGGAAAGGCACTTGAGTGCCAGTGGCCTCTTGAGTATCAAAAGCCACTGCTTGGCCACCCATCGTGTTGCCATGGTCTGTTTGGGCTACATGTTCACCACATTTCTAAAAATCACAGTCAACATCTGTTGAATTTGGAATCCAGATTTGAATATAAGAAAAAGCACTGTGCCTGTAATTTGGTTTCACTATTTGAAAAATAAAGCCAAACATGCTCACTGAGGGCCTTCAGGCTGAGCTGGTGTATTTTGTGACATCCTGTGTCTTGAAGGTGAGTACTGTAGTTTATGTAGCTCTGCTGACTGACTGGTTTGGGATTCTTGTATTCCCTTAGGTACAACATTGATCCTGGCTTGTACTGTCCATTTTTCTCTCTTGGGGCATGCATGGAAGGTTTGAACTCTTTGTTCAGTCAGCTCCTAGGGATCTCTCTCTATGCTGAACAGACAAAGAGAGGAGAGATTTGGTCTGAAGATGTTCGAAAGTTGGTAAGTGTTCCTATTCCCAGCACCTGAAACTAAAGAGAATATAAACAAGATAGTGTGTTCCTGTTGTTCCTGTGAGCTGTGAATCAGACTTTTAAAAAAATTACTTGGTCACCTATCAAAAAATACAAACTAGTTGTCTAATTTTAGTTAGACCTCAAGAGCTGTATTGTCTCTTTAAGTGCCTTTTGGATGTTTGGTATTTTATGGCCTTAATAATAGTTCTGTGTCAAGGATGCCTGAATCAGAAACAGTTTTTGTGTTTGGAGATTATTGTTGCACCTTTCTGAATGAGCCTTGTTAGTTTATTTAGTTTCAATTTGTAGATGACCATAGATGACTAGAACGCTGTAGGTGTGTGTCCTAGCAGTCATGTGTCTTTGCCTCATTTTTTTTACTCTGTAAGTCATCTTTACTTTGGGATTGATTTTTACTTTTCTTTTATTTTTCTGCCCTCTTTTCAGGGGAGGGTGGAAATAAAACCTTAGGCAATAACTTACTCATCAGGTTCCCAAGTTCCTCTGTTGTCTTCCTACATTTATTCACTGCCAGATCTTCTCCACTGCTCTTCTATCCTCAGCCTCCAGCAGGAGATGCTGTTCTTTATATACTGTGGGTCAATTTATAATTACTCCTTACTCTATTTTTATTTCTATGGTAAATCAGCTTCTGTTTGTCATTTGGGGACTAGAGACAGTGCTTTTTTTTAACACGGAAAGTACTTTTAATACTAATCTGTGACTAGTTAGTTTTGAATGAAATGCAGAAATGTCTCTAGTTTGAGATACAAGATGTGAATTTTGTACATATTTTTTTCCACTAAAATTACATACAAATTTTATATTAATTATTCCTAATTTGTTATTTATTCATTATATGTCTTACGATTTGAATATTGTGTCTTCAATTTACGTGTTAGCATTGCTTTCACTATGGAAATGATACTCTTTTTTTCTTCAGGCTGTTGTTCACGAAACTGAAGGTTTGCTAGGATACATCTATTGTGACTTCTTCCAGCGACCTGATAAACCACATCAGGTAACATTTATGATCTGACTTCAACTTGGGTTTTGTATAAGTAATAACTGTAGCATTAGTACCATTTGCATTCAATAACTTAGTAAAACTTTCCTCATTTTAAAGTAAATTTAAACAGGGAATGTCTGTAACTTCATCTGTGAGTTTAGGTAAATTTTTTTAGAGTAAGTGTTCATTTAAAAAAACATGACCCCATAGGCTGAACTCAGACTCTGTGGTACAGAGTAGCAGGCCTTATGAAATGTCATAGAACTCTGCTTAGAGAAATGGTAGATATTTAAACACTTATTTTCTGGCCTACTGTTTACAAGTAGAAGCAGTCTGACATTTGCACTTTCTAATCTTTTCACTCAACTAATTTTTATTCTAAAGTCTTCTTAAAACTGTAGGTGGTTCTAACTGTTGTGGCTCAGTCACTACCTAGTGCCAGTATATTTGCAATAGGATGCAGTATAGTAAACACTTCACTCAGTAGAAGCATCTGCAAATTACTACCTTTAGTGAGGAGATGAGTGGACAAACTTTAAATCTACATTAGTTTAATACATGACTCTGTTTTGCTAGTATTTCACAGTATACTAGTAGTACTGTGTGGTATATTTTATAAAGAAGTTACTGCTGAAGGCTGAGGAGAGAACTTAATCTATACATTATGGATTTGACACATCAGTAAATTTCTTGGCACTAGTGATACCTGTTAGAAAATTTGAATGGTTTTGATCATTCTAAAACATAAAGAAATAATTTTATTTTCTAAAAGCAACACAGTCTTTCCTTTATGTAATAAATTAATTTCCTTATGAGTTTGAAGCATATAATAAAGATGGAGAAACAGTGCTGCTATTGAACAACACTGTTAATGATTATTGAATTCTACTTGTGTATCTGAGTATATGTTCAGATTTGATTTAACAGTTTAGTTTAATTTAGTCATTGTTGTAATATCATTCATATAATGACATTGGCTGTCAATGTTTGCTTTTACCTTGCAAAGGACTGTCACTTTACCGTTCGAGGAGGCAGGTTAAAGGAAAATGGAGAGTACCAGCTACCTGTGGTTGTTCTTATGCTGAGCCTTCCCCGTTCAGCAAGGGGGGCACCAACGCTACTAAGTCCTGGCATGATGGAGAATCTCTTCCATGAAATGGGTCATGCTATGCATTCTATGCTGGGAAGAACAAGGTACCAGCATGTCACTGGTAAGAAAGTTATAATAGTGATTTTAGTCAAATGTTTAATTTCTAGAAGAAAGGAGTAGATTAAAGAAAATTAAAAAATAGATGGAACAAAACAAAAGAATAAAAGGAATATGAACCAGAAATGGTTGCCATGTTAGTAGTTCTATGCCCTTGATATGATTTGAGAATACAGTATCAGATCCTCAAATATTATGTAAAACTCAACTAAACAACACTTGAATATTTTTTTTTCTAATAAGAATTAGGTGCTTGTATCTTTCCTTTATGTACTATTGGTCTTTATTCTATTGGTGGTATCCACTCTTGCAAGCTTGTCTTATGTGGAGTTTATAATCATTGGAATAGTTGGAGGTTGGGAAATAAGTTGTACCTAGTGTAAAACCACAATGAATCCTGGGTTGGAAATGACTTAAGAAAATGAATGAAGGAAAATTAGTGAATTAGGTCTTGCAAAGAGTGGTGAAGATATGTTCTGGCAACCTTCTGCAGTTAGGGTAAACAGGTCAAAGACCCATGCTGGCTAAGGCTCCTTGGCCTGCTACTTTTTCGTACCTGTGGACAGCTTGGTATATTCCTTTTTATAATAGTGTGCTGGAAATCTCAAGTGCAATAAATATTTACTTATTAAAAAAAAAAAAAAACAGCAGCCAAACAGATGAGATTGTAACTCCCTTGTCTGAAGAATTATTTTTTAATATGTTTTACCATTTTTGTGCTAGTGATACAAAGGGATGTCCATGGTACAGTTAATGTTTTATCAATAGACACCTTTGCACCCAGTGGCAAAATACTCTTTTTTTAAGTTGTCCATTTAAAATTAAAATTGACTGAGCTGTTTTATAAGTATGTCACTACTGGGCATTGTTAAAACAGATGAACACTGCATAATTCCTTCAGTGTAAGTTCTTTATAGTCTTTGGGACAGCTGAGGGCTCTTTCCCTCTCCTTCCACTCATATAGCCTTGCTCATCCTGAGCAACAGGAATACTTATCTGCCCAAAATAGTTGCTTTGGTGTGAGTTCTCCTCTTGTGCTGAATCATGTGTGTCTGCATGTTAAACTCTTGAAGGGGCAGGAAGTGGCTGATTTTGAGGCTCAGACTTTCCAGGAGTCCCTGTGTATGGTTTCTGTGTTGCTTTAGCTCCAGGCAGTTCTGCGTCACAGAGGATTTCACTCCAGATCTAGCATTGCAAAAGCAGCATTGGAGGTTGGAGGTCAGTGGTGTTGTTTCTGCAGAGAATCCTTTTTTAATGGATTTGGAATGTGTAACAATCAAAGGGCTCGTTCCAGGGATGTCTGCTCACATGGAACACAAGGGTGGTAAAGTATGGAAACAAGATGACTACAGGCTATTGTGAGAACAACAAATTTGACATTCTAGTTGAGATGAGCTGAATAATTTGACATCTTTCCTGCTCTCTCTTGCCTTACTTTTCTTTAATTCAGAACTACACAGTGCAGATCATGCATTTTCAGAATATAAGGAGAATTTTTGCTACCAAATGGATTTTTCAGCAGTCGTGGACAAACAGAATCACAGTTTTATATGTCAGTGCAGAAGTGCATAATGTGTCTGTGTCTAATGTGTCTGAAAAGGTCCATTGTGACTTGAAATTACATCAGAGCTGTATCTAATAGCAGTTAAGTATTAGAATGCTAAAGGTGCTGGTGAAACCTCATGCAATATTTGGGCGTGTTCTTTTTGTGTGTCTAGTTTGAAGGTGAATTCAAACTGCAGCAGGTAAAAGAACTAGAATGGATAATTTCTTAGACTTTATGTTGCCTTTGGATAATGATGGCTCAGAGAGAATACAATTTCTCTCAATTTAGTAGGTAAAAACCAGTGTGATAAATGTTATTTATATTAAAGAGCAGTATCAGTCTGAATCAGTGAGTGTAAACAGATAATAAGATTAAAAATTAGAGAAAGGTTTGTAGAGGTCAAAGGAGTGGTTTTAAAAACTAGTCTTCAAAAAATAGTAAAAGCATACTGTGGTTTAAGACTAGTTCTGATTGTTGACGTTGTCTCTGGTAGACAGGGTTAGAGATGACGACCCAGTGGGTCCACTGTGAAAACAACAACTTTTACATTGCTAAGTTAAATATAGAAATTAGAAATTCAGCTTTGATTTGGCAATGTGTTGCACTTTTTAAAAACTTCCATTATGTAAGATGCTGATAAAGATTAGAGTAAATAAGGTTTTTGGGAAAGTGTTTTTTGAAAATAGTAACAGCAAAGATATTACCTCGTTGCACTTACATGGAACATGTCTTCAATCTGCAGGAGTGTTCCTTGAACGAATGACTCGGTATTATAAAGCAAGGTTAATATAAAGCACAAGTAAGCTCAGCAAACAGATGGAATTTAAAACTTGTAACTGTGAATGGGATTAAGGCAGAGATTTATTTACATTGTAGTTTAATTTAGGTTTAGGATACTTTAATAGATTTGATGTTTCATGTAGGGCCAGTTTGGCTACAGTCTGGTTTAGTTTAAAAAGGGTGTGATCCAGAGCTTTATAAGGTGCCTCACCCAGCTGTTCAAATATTTTGTTTTGCTTTGTGATTTATAGTAAAATGTGTAGGATCATAATGAAGCTTTTCTGGCAGTATGTACAATAATAGAAATAAAATATTGACTTAATAAATGAAAGAACATTAAAGTTCACCAAAAGTCCAAACTGAAAGTTGCAAAACCTTTTGGGAAGAGTTAACTATTTGTGTTAATGGAAATAGCAAATGCTAATGTGTGCAATTATTCTACCTCTAGGAACCAGATGTGCTACTGATTTTGCTGAAGTTCCCTCAATTCTGATGGAGTACTTTGCAAATGACTATCGAGTGGTTAACCAGTTTGCAAGGCATTATAAAACAGGACAGGTAGGGGAAAAAAAGTAAAATATTGAAAATAGGAATAAATGTATGTAGGAAAAGTATCATTTTTACATGTGTTATTAATTAATAATATTTAAAGTAGAAATAAACAATGGATAAAATTACTTTAGTGTTACAATTTCAGTTAATATTGTCATTGCAAAAAACATAAAGGTGATCTGTGGAAGAATACGAGGTTCTTATATCCAAGGTTACAATTACGTATTTAAAACTTTCAGCCTTTTTTTCCTGCAAGGTGTAGTAGGTGAACAACTTCCGTGTGAATCAAGTTGTTTGGAATGGTTTAATAAAATTACAGGTAAGTTATGACAAAAATAGGACTTGTCATTGAACTCTCTAAAGTCTGTCTTAAAATAAAGCTCAGGTAGCCAATCATGGATGTAAATGGAACTGATTTGCAGTGTTTCAAAATTTCCATTTTTAGCACAGTGTAGGGCAGTGATTGAAATATTTTGTGATGAAAAACTGCTCTATTTAGGATTATATTAGGATTACTTAGATTCTGTCAGTCGTGAATTTCTGCATTAAAAAACTGATGCTGTTCTTACATGAAGGTATTCTTCATCAGTCTATTGCAAGGATCTGCTTTTGTGGGGTGTTTGGAGAACAGTGCTCTTTGGAAAGAGGTGACTTTTGGTTGTCACTTTAAGACGTGGCAGTAGAAAATGGTTTACATTTACACAGACATTTCAAAAATTCCTCCTTAGCTGTGTTATATTATACTTCATTGGAGCTTTTTATCCAATACTAAGCATTCAGTGTATTTCAGTATTATGGAAGTAGAATTATGTTTGCCTCCATTGAACAGTTAAGAAAATATATTGCTTAACTTCCATTTTAATAGATACTGTCTGAGAAATTTGCTCTGTAATTTTTACTTTCAAAAGAGCAGTAATTTCTGGAGAATTGATTGCACGAAGAAAGGTCTCTTTGAAACCTGAGAGTTAAACTCAGTTCAGGAGTGTTGATCATTTATCTATTTGAATCCAGATACAGAAATGGGCTTTCTAATGTTCTCTATAAAGTTCATGTAGTGTTTAAACAGCATGGAGTTAATCTGATTGCATATGAGTTCAGAGAATGTGCTTCACTAAAACATCTGAAAGAGATTTGTAGAACATTATTTATGGCTTTGTATTTTCAAAATGACTTGACAAATCTAAACCATGTTTAGTTTCAATGCAAAAGCTAAGAACCAGACACTGTGTCCCATTTGGCGTTTCCATAAACTACTTCTGTTTATTGGTGGTGAAATCTTCCCCTTTCAGAGAGCAAGTGAGAGAGGTTTGATGTAGAAATCCAGTCTTCAAGGGGGCAAGAGTGGATTGTGCTGGAAGATGAGAAGAAGAGCCTGAAACTACTCTGTGGCTCTTGAGAGCTTTAGATGTCTTCATTTTAATTGCTTTTTTAAAATTTTAGAATGCATTTTTAAGCCATTATCCAACATACATAAATTTGCTTTTGCTTATGTTGGTTCAACTAAGATGATTTTAAGACTCTGATATCAGATTTCTGTGTTTGTCATTTAAATACAAATAGATTGAAGTAATCTTTTCTGTTGTGTATATGTAGTGAAGTACTTTGACTTGAAAATCCCATTTCTCTTACATTTTCAACTTCACAAAGATCTTTTTGGGGCTTACTTTCTCTGCTTGTTCCTTTAATTAATTCTTTTGTTGAGAAAATAGGAAATTCAATTTTTTTTTGTTTGTTTATCCAGTTTTTGATTTATTTGAGAAAAAAATCTGAGTTCACTTTACTCCTTTTTCAAGGGGAAGTAAGGAAGGTAGACGGAAAAGTTAAAATGTGAAAACTGTGAAACCACTTAATCAATATGTTGTTCTGTCTGAGAACTTCCATTATCTTTTTTCTTATGAATTAGGAGACTGAGCCTTTCTGTGCTAGAAAGATCTTTTCTGCAACAGCTACACCAACAGAGCTCTGCTGGATGTTGGCAGGAGGACTTGCTACTGACCCAGTTTGTGTCAGGGGCAATGCAGATAATTTGACAAAGCATCTTTCTTTTGGCGTCACTGCATCTACACTCTAGTTTTTGCATGTAGACTTCAGGTGGTGTGGTTTTTAATATTCCTGCTGAACATAATTGTATCAGAAAAACTTGTCAGTGTAATCTCAGACATTGCTATAAAAGTCAGTTGTAGAAGAACTCATCTCTGAGGATCTGCACTTACAATCAGTGCTTATGCTTGTGGGAAGAGGAGGGGAAAGAGGCGTTTCGATTATTAAAACTTGTGAACTGTTGAAAATTGTATTTCAGTAGCATTGCAGAAAAAGAAATTGATGGGCAGACCTTCAAAGATGAGAGTTCATTTAGATGTAGATCATGAGGTTCTGATCCAAAATATCTTGAAGTTTATAGAAAGCTTGTCTCTGCCTTCTGTCCCTTTTGAAAGGTTGTGCTGTTGAATGTTGAGGAGTGACAAACCTTGCAAGCTCTTCTGTCAAAAGGAGCAAGTCTTTTGAACTTAAGTTGAGAAAGCGGGCCAGTACAAATCTATTTGTTCCAAGAAGATAGCAAGCCTAGTTTTCCTTTCATCCAAAAGATGACTCAAACCAAAATATCCTTGAGATAAAATGAATAAATAGAGGATAATAATAATTAGTTACTAAAGTTGGATTAGTCAGGTAAGCTCATGAAGTCAAGCCATACCAAAATCAGGGCATTACAGTGCTTAAGCAGATAATCTGGTGCATGGGTACCATTCTGTATCACTGTGATTATTTGTTTAATTTCATTTGTAAAGTGCAGAGATATGTGGTAGGTCTGAGCTAAATCATTTTAAGCTTGTGCGTCTTTGAAAGCTCTCTTGAACAAAGGCCAGTGTTTCAGCTGTTCAAATTTGAAATGAGTTCATTTTTCACAGAGATGGAATTACAAAGACAGTATTGTATTAGCATGATTACAAGAAAAAGCCCACAGATAGTAAAGAGTTGTAATGTATTGCAGTTACTACACAATGGTAAGGAGTTAAGCATGCTTTGGGACACTGGGAATTCTGTTCTTTTAGCCACTATGAAAAACATGCTGAAAAATTCATTCCAAGATCTTTAAGTTACTTACTGGTGAGGGATAGAAAAGTAACCTCAAAGTAAAGCATGTATTGTTTAACTTTAGAAAATGGAATGGTTATTCAATGACATAGTTTTAGCCAAAGCTCTGTGAAGTCTTTCTTCTAGAAGGAAGATGACAGTCTCATTCTGGTTTTATCAGAGAGTTAATCTTTCAGGAGAAGTGAAGTAAGAATGCTGATGCCTTCTTTTAATTAATTCAGCTGCTAATTAAGGGGCTTTGTGAGATTGTAATGGAACAAGGAGAAAGAGTTTCTATTGGCTGAAACAGTGCATGCTCCAGTTCAAGATCGCAGCATATCTGTGTGCATGACATTCACAGAAACATACCTTGGAGTGGAGTTGTGATCTTTGAAAAACCGTCTGGAGTAAAATTTTGCTTTCCTGAAATCTTAAGTGTTAAGATCTCAAAGGTGTTTTGGGAAAAATAAGTGATTTCTTTATCAATTTAAATTCTTTCAATTTAATCTAATTTTGGTGTTGTTTTTCTGGTGCCAAATTCTGCTTGGCTTGTGAATTATGATCACAACAGAGTCTTTGAGCCAGCTTAGTGGCTATCACACTGAGAGATTTAAGAAAGACAAATGTTTTTTCTTCCTTTGCCTTTTTGTCAACAAGTGTAGTCATAAAAATGACTTGTACTTTCTTGTTGATTTTAATCTGCTCAAACAGTAGAGCTTGCTCTTCAATGCACAGTAGATTGACATTGTTTGTTTGACATTCATATGGCTACAAAAAAGGTTAACAATTTTCTTGGAGACTCCTGGTAAAATTACCTGTATTTTACTTGGTCTCTAGAATTTCCTCTTGCCATCATTTAATATAGAAGACTAATAAAATTGAAATAGCATTATGTTTGAAAGAGTTTGTTTGACCTTACTGGTAGGACGGCTCTTGACTTTAACACACTTAAATGATAACTTTGTAAAACATGCATGTTTGCTGTTGCTAAGCTTTTGGTTGTTCAGGTCTGTAACACTGACAAATTACAGTTTAAGAATTTCCATCCAGTTTTCTCATACTTTGCTATGTCCAACATGCAGATGCCCATAGAAAAAATTAGTTTTGTTTCATTCCATGTTGTACTAGTTCATTAGGGAAAAAAAGCCTCCAAAAAAAGCTGCCATAACTTGCTGATAGATTTTGTGCTTTACAAAATCTGTTCTAAATTCTATAGATTTCCTTGTTGAAACACTGTTATTGCAAACCCAGGTGAACTTAAGTTCCAAGAGGAAAGGGCATGGAAGGGTGTGCCCTACTTGTGTAAGAGGATGAGACCGAGAAATTCATACAACAGGGAGAATAATTGTCCAAGCAAAATACTTTAACCAGTTGTAACTTTTTTTCCACTTTACTTTCTGCCTAATTAAATTCTCTGGTTTTATACCATGCTTGACCTGCCTAACCTTTGACTTGGAGAAGAGGTTGCAAGCCTTAGCAAGTACTGCATAAAGCAGCTGTGCAACCAGACAATTTTTTTTACCTGCTTCAACTTTGAGATTCCAAAGTCAATTGATAAAATTTTCTTCACTTAGGTGTAACTTCTCTAGAGCTGGGTTTTTATTCTGTGGACATTGTTTGTCTTGAATTCATATCACTTGCAGAGAATCTAAACATATGGCTCTGCCATATCTGTAGACTTTCTTGGATTATTTCTTGAATGCTTCAGCACACTATAAAAGCATAGGTATGATTTTAGAGTCAAGTTTAATATCTAGCATCTCTATAATATAGTACAACTTGTAGTACCTTCCTTAATATTTTAGCAAAAATGCAGTCATTTTAACCATATTTCATTTGTTTGGTTAAGGGAGCTGCTAGGAAAAAAAAATGAAATGTTTGTTAGGAAAAACATCAATTGACAAGCTTCAGCAAGTGGAAGGAAGAAAGGAAGAAGTGTAAGGTCAAGCATTCATAGACAGATGTTCTTAAAAATATGGCATTAAAAAGTCTTTGGATGTATTTGCAGACATCTGGATGAAAAGTCAAAAGGTTTGTTTAATGACTTGAGAAGTGTTTCTGACTTTTCAGTATGTGGTAGCATGGATAATTTTATTGCCATAGATGTGGAATACATTTAATTTTGTTAAAAATTTCAAAAGATAGATATTCACTCTTCAGTAAAACTAAATATTTTTATGTGGGTTAGGGTAGAAAGTCTGATGCTGTCTCAGTTGAAGTTATGAAAACGCTGTATTATTAAGCTTAGTGTTATGAGTTATATGATGTGGGAGGGCTTTAACTACCCCAGTCTGTTCTTCATGTCTAAAAATAATAATAACATCTTTAACAGGCATATAAGGGAATATGGAATCAGTTTATAGAAAAACACACAGATTTCACTTAGTGATTTCTCTATTGCTGTGTGGATTAATGCTGATATCTTAATTGGCCATTTAATACTTTGCTCAGCAATTATTTCCCTCCTCAATGCAAAGCACTTCAAATGTGTTTTATTACCACCAGGGGTTTTTTTGTATATTCAGCCTCTTCTAGTAATTAGCTATTTAAACACAATTTACAAATAAACAGTAAGTCTAAATGTGATCTGATTTTTTTTTTTCAAGCCGCTGCCAAAAAACATGGTGTCAAGACTATGTGAGTCCAAAAAGGTGTGTGCTGCAGCTGATATGCAACTCCAGGTATGTGTTTTGCATTCTAGTTTCTGCTCTATTCAACACTTAACGAAACGTATTTTAGTTCTTACAATTTTTTATTTTAATGTAGATGTGTTATCTAAGTATATGCAAATTAATTAATTATTTTTTATATTAATTGTTATGATTGTTTTCCTGAACATATTCTATGTGCTTAAACCTAAATGCTTATATCTATAGGAAAATATCATGAGCACTACAGCTTTTGGAAATGGTTGGAGTATCAGAATTCCCAAATGTAGTTTAAGATTGAATTCTTGAATTAATGGAATCATTTAAGGAGAACTCGAAGTAGAGAAGTATTGTGTACCTTGGGTCATTAAAATATAGTAGGACTGAGAGATACAGGCTACCATAGTAAAATCAAACCAGCGTGTTTATTTACTGGAATGTGATTTGATCTCTTCTGCAGCTCCAGAGGAAAGTGGCCACTTGTCACATCAAAATTGCTGGCTAGGCTGTAAGGATGTAAGACTTCTCTCTCACAGTGCTAGCAGAAGTGACTAAATTCATAAGCCTTTATTTTCCGTGGGTAGGTGTGATTGATTGGTCATTTCCATAAACAATCAGTGATGCTGTTCTTCAAAGGAAGAAAAGGAAATTAAGACTTCTCCCTAAAATGGTATTTGGCTTTTTTGAGTCCTGCAGGAGCAGTTCTCAGATGTGTACAGTAGCATTACCATCCAGCCAAGTTTTTTTTACAGTGAGCATTTGGCTGCATTTAGTGTCCTACAAGTTTTTGCTGTGTGATTTTTGTGATTTTCTTCTTTGTTTTGCCTTAAGCCCAAAGAATATAGTTTTTCCTTCTACAGTTAACCTGGTGTTTAGGTGAGACAGCTCTGCTAGTACCTTAGTGAAGGTTAACTACTGAGATGTGAAAAGAAACAAATCTACAGATCTTTGGTGTTTCTTCCTTTGAGGAGTTGCCAAGTGATTACAACCCAGTCTACAAACATGAGTTGGGCTGGTTAACTGAAGTTGATCTGAAAGAGAAACCTAAGGATTTGCAGTTTTCTCTGTGCAGTTAGATAGAAGACTTTAATCAGAAGTCTGGAGTGTGGACTTGTAAGTTGTGTGCATGTCATTGACACTAGTCAAAGCCAGACTGAACATTGTTTTCAGTGTATACACGTATTTTTCATTGGTAAAACTTAATGGACTTTTGAATTGTGCTTTCAGTGCAGTGCTGGGTGTCAGCAGCCGGTATTGACTGGGCAGGTGTTACCTGTAACTATACATCCATGCCATGAAAATATAACCGTACACTGCAGGTCTGATTTTGAAATGCACCCTGCTGGCTTTGAAAGATTCTCATAGAGAATGTCTGATAATCCAGAAAGAATGTGGGCAAGAATATAAATAATTAATACAGGAGGTTTTTATTGAAAAAAAAAATTCTAGGTTGAAATCAAATTTATCCTGTGAATGTTTAATCGTGGACCTTTATTCATGAGGGCACAACACATGTACAGATGAGTAACCACCAGTGTTGATCAAGTCCTTCACATACACCCATTCCTTTCTGGTGTCTCTGTCCATAACAGCTATATATCGATCTGACAGATTTCCTTGCAACTTTTTATATGTATTTGATATGATCTTGTCAAGGTTTGAGACCAAGTTGGCATTGTGGAGGCTAAATGGGCTTGGATATTGAGCAGTATAAGTCACAAATATATTCACAAGTGACATAGCCTCCCTGTTCTGGGGTGAAGGAGAGAGTATTCCAAAAGAAGTCATTACATCAGTTGCTTGTGCTGGGGCTGTGCAATGCCCCTGCTACTGTTGGCCCTCAGCTGCTCCTGGGGCCTCTTTAGAGTCTGTCTTGGATATACTCCATACCCCATGGCTCAAGAACACCCACTTCTGGTGGGCTCAAGTTCCCGTGGGTGCCCAGTGATTGACTGGTGCTGGCAGTGATACAGGCATTTAGCAGGCTGCTTGCCATCAAATTTTTCTTGTGCTAATTAAGTTGAACTAGTTTCAACCTGTGCCAAGTGACCACAATGCCATACTGAATAATATTATTCATTTCGTACTTTCAGCACTATGTTTTTGGAGATGCCAGGTATAAAACCTGCAGAAATGTGCACTCATTTCAAAGAGACAGATTGGCAGAACTGTTCTGTTGAGGAATTCAGAAAAAAATGTCCCAGAGAAGTTGACTACATGGCAAATATAAAGCTAATACATTCAGTTTTAGGAGTGCATACTGTTACTCATATAGATTAAAAAGTATAATAATTAATCGAAGCAAAATATATTTTAATTTGCAGATGCCAAGTATATATGTGCTGCTAGCTATATGCCTGAAAATACTGCGAATAATGATTCTAATACTGGTCTTCAGTCTTTGCAAAGACTATATTCTGTATTGATGGCTAGATGCTATGTTAACTTTATTTGACCTTTAAAAGAAGAAAAAATGCTGACAAATATTCCAGCAGTGTGGAAAACACCTGGAGGTTCTCCTGTGGTCTGTTCAGAAGATAAGTCTATTGGCTCAGGAAAGTAAGAAATATTGCTGCTTTTTGGTAACTGTAATACCTCTGAATTTTCTTTTAGGTCATGTAATCTGTTACTCAGAAGGAAAGATAGGAGAGTCAATACATCTTCTCCTAAGGCTTTTGCCAGGCAGATTGAATCCCAGAGTCTTTCTGTCAGTAGTAACTTCACTGGAAAATGCCTAATTGTGTGCAAATTAATGCTATTAAGCAAACAAGGAACTAGAAAGAACTGGAATCAAGTGAAACTAATAAATACCAATGTAAGTGCAAAACAGAGAGACTGTATGAAGATAAAAAACCTATTTGATGGCGTTTTTATATTTTTAAGTCTTTTGACAAATGTGTTTTACTGAAATTAGAAATCATCTTCTACCTACTGCTTGATATTAAGTATCAGCCTGCTCCTCAGCAGTAACACCTAAAAAAGTACGGTCCTGGGATGTGTTTCCCTTTCCCATTTCAAAGGCTTGTGTAAACAGACAGAACTGTGGTTTGTAGATGGAAATGCATATGGGTATAAAGTTCATCCAAGTTTATTTTCAGGGATGGTTTTTTTAACCATGCTGTCCAGGTGGCCTGGCTCATAGCTTTCTTCCCACACTGAACATGTGCCAGGATCAAGGGGGAGCTTATAGCTGACTTCAGTGACTCATTTCCTTGTCACCACATTGTTCTTTAGGCAGAACATTTCACTGGCCTTCAGTTGACATTTCCCCACTTCCTAGCTGTGAGTTGAGCTTTTGCTCCTTGACCACAAACTGCTTCACTCCAAATTTCACTTTCGAGAAAGTCCCGTGAAGTGCAGATGCAGTTCCCGCATCTTGTGAGGAGCACTGAAGAGCAACTGCAGACTGGTCCAAACAAAGATGGAAGGTAGAAAAAGAGGATCAGGGCTGTGCTGAAGCTTGAACTGAAGTCTATTGTCAGATGCTGAAGTTCCTCGTGTTTGATTTGGGTTTTATAGAGAGGAGAGGGGAAGTTGGTGTGAAATGACTACTGCAGAGTTAAAAAGGTCTAAGGTGACAGGAGAAAATGAGCTTTTTAGGGCTATTACATCAGGTCATTTTCAGGTCTATTCATGGTACTTACTGTGGGTCAAGCTCCCAGTCACCCTTGCTACCATAAACCTGTAGCTTTTGTTAAACTATGTGGAAAAAATGAATGGGATTCTAATGACTAGGAATGCAAAGCCATTGTAAAGCCTCTTTCTCTTCTTACATAAATAAGAGGAAAAAAGTATTGTAGTTTTGGCAGTGTAGTATACGTTTCTCTTTTAGTCTGAACAGGTGCTTGCTGCCTACTCTGCATTTATAGATGGATGGTGTTGAGTGCTTACATGTCTTATTCAGTGTTGCTACCTGGGACACAAAACTTGCAATGTCATTAATGGGTGGTTGTGCAAGTTGAGCCTTGCTGACCTCTCCTATCCTCATTAGCCATGTAGGAAGCAAGCAGGAAATCTAGGAGTAGCTCCTGCAAGTCACGGTTTATTCACCCCCCTGCTTATGGCCCTCAGTTTTTCTTGGAAAAAAATCAATGTGCAGGTTTGTTATTTGTCAAGAGAGACTGTCAAAGGGTTTATCAGAATTCTGTATGTTACAAGACAGCTTATTCAAACAGAAGGAATATACTCCTTTAGAAACAGTCACAATTTTGGTGAAACTACATGTTGTATCCAGAACAAATAAAAATATGCTGAATTCTGATAAATTATTGAAGAGTTCAGAATGATTTGTACTAAAATTTCGTAATAAAGAAGCGTTTCAGAGGTTCAGGGGGCTGTTTTATTTAGATAACATAAAACATCCAAACAACTTTTTCTCCATAAACTTTCGTGGTTATAGTTCCTGGAACAGTGTGTTTGTCATTGCGGATGGTATTGCACTCTGGGAGCGTGACTGGGCCTGAATCTCTAGCCAAATTATTTGCTTCATTCCTTGCAAAAAAGCTTTTTGAGGCTCCCTATTGTCAACTTTCCTATGAAATGTGCCTACCTCAGGATGACCTGACCTCTTCCCTTAAACATCTGGATCCATCAGACTTCTCAAAAAATCTTGTGTTACACAGCAGTGGGTGTCCTCTGTCTTCCTTGCACTGCCACAAAATAGCAAATCTTCATACTAAAAAAAAAAAGCTGCAATCATTTCTTCTGTCCATGCCTGTTTCATGTTTTTGTTACAGTGCCAGAGACTTGGCTTTGCTGTCTTTGCTTGGGAAGTCTTTTTAATCGTGCAGCTCTCCTGCTGTCTGAACACCTCAGTGATTTGGTCATGCACCTGTGTTCTGCTGTAGTTCACATGCATAAAAATTGCTCATGCAGCAACTTTTACTTCTGGCAGAGTACCCTCCTGGTGCAATGTGCTTTGAGCTAAGCTCACACTTCAGCAATTTATTGCTCTGATGGTGAGAGCTAAAATAAAGGAAAAATCTGCCTTAGTACTACACTGTTGCAGGGCTCTTAGCAGAAACTCAGTAGCATCAGCAGCTCTGTGTAGTGGACATGGTGCTTTTAGGTCAGAGATTGGGCTTGATAATCTTTGAGGCCTTTTCCAACCTCATTGATTCTGTAATATTCTTAACATAATTCTTACGTTCACTGCCTAAGCCATAACTTGCCCCTGCAGAGATGAAGTGCTTTCGTGGCTGCATGTGCACATCTTGAAATAGCTTATTTTGCACTGTCCACTTAAATAACTTTAAAATAAATAACTTAAAAATTGGAGGGGGGGGGGGGGTTATTAAATCTATTTAAAAATATTTTTCTTGAAAAGGGAAATTATTGGGGAGGGCCTTAGGGACAGATCCTAATTTACTACTCCCAGTGTGCTAAGTGGCCTAAGCATGGATTTATGAAAGGTCATGATGGTGCTGGTTGGTGTTTTCCAAAAACCTGTTTCTCTCCTTGTATAACATTAGTATCCTACACTTATGAAAGAAGATTTCCAAACCATATGTATTTAAACTATTCCCTCTCCCTAGTCCATCCCTCGTGTTCTTTTCTTTGTGTCTTTTTTGGTTTTTGTATGCCAATAACATGTGCCAAAGACAAATGCATTTTCTTTCTTCAGGTATTTTATGCTGTCTTGGACCAAATCTACCATGGTAAACACCCTCTAAAAAAGTCAACCACAGAAATTTTAAAGGAAACACAGGAGAAAGTTTATGGATTGCCATACGTGCACAATACGGTGAGTAGCAACAGAATAACTGTATAAACTGCACCTTTTCTTTCATAGCATAATAGTACCCCTCCCTCTCCCTGACACTTGCCCTGCACACTTACATACTTCTTGCTGTACTGTTATATTGAAAGAGGTTTCTTTCTTTCACTCACTTGATCCAGAGAGTAGTGTGTTGGAACTTTTCAGCCCAAAATCAAAATTTAATTAATGTACTTGTTTTTGTGTAGGTATAGTCTCATAATGATGAACTTCATTACCTTGCTTTTATTTTCTTAGTAAAGAAGGTACTGGAAACAACATATTGGAAAGAGGGTTTATTCTGACTTTTTAAAGACTGCTTATAAAAGGCAGCAAAACACTGTGCTGCATATTGGTGTTTGTATGTGGTCAGCATGAGAGAAAATAGGAAGCAGGAAACTGAAGTGTGTTTTTTTCACTGTATTCCTGTGGCTTTGGTCATGTCATTTATCCTTTCATGTGTTATCTGAAAGTGTAAAAGCCTAGAGTTCTACTGAGCTATGTAATTTTGATCTTCATCACGACATATGTTTGTTCTGTACTTCATGTGACAGCCAAAGGTGCAGTTTGCGTAGACAGCAATCACATCTTGTAGTGACACTAGGATCATTTTGAGGTGGGACAGCAAGTTTTGGCCTGGAACTTAATCCCAGCAAAATGTACTGTGAATTTATGAATAGTCAAAAAGTCTATGTTTATATTTATTGAATGTAGCATTACTGTCAAGAACTGTAAGACAGTTTAAATTTCACTAAAACAGTGAAAAATGGCATTAGAATAACATTGGTACTCTGTAGAGTAATTAATGTGTGTAGTTTGTCTTGCTATCCTTTCTTGCTGTTCTTTCTTCCAAACTTGAGACATGTTTGTAGTTTAATTTGTAGTATGCCTCGAAAGTAAAAGTTGGGGTTTTTAAATGAAGAGAATATATTTCTTCTTTTCATTTGATTTCAGAGCTAGACATTGAAGTACAGTAGTAGGGACCAGTTTTTATTTTCGCCTGTTATTTGGCTGGGTACTTACAGAGCTGGCAGGAAAAACAAAGTGTTTTGATTATTTGAATCTTATCTGTTCTCTATACATTTAGATTCAGTTATGTATTGCTAAGTCAGGCTTCTGTATCTTCAGTTAGTGCTGTTGGATAAGAGTTCCTCAGTGGAGATCTTCACTGCATTAATGTGATTTTCCTGTAGCAGCATTATCTGTCAGGGCTGCAAGCATCCATCATTAGCTCTTCTTGATGAACCCTAATTCTCTTTTACTGCTCTTGACAGGCAAGTAAACTCAGTAAATATCCTCTGAATGTACTTGGTTGGGCTTCAGTCTAATTGTGCAGACTTATTTTCTGAAGTAGAGCTACAACATGTGTCTTCAGCAGATGAATTTCTGTCATTCTCAGGCACAGCTCAGATAGTAGGACAATTTGCATGTGTATTTTTGTTACAGTGCTTTCCAAATGAGGCATATAAACTACACCTAGTAAGTAAATGCTGCTGCACCTATGGGGTGTACCAATTTAAGGTAAACCTAAGCATCATGTGTTATATGCTAACAGTAGGAGAGATAGTGCAAAAAAGTCCTGTTGAGCAATAGTGGAAAATAAGTCCTGTTGAGGTCTATATTTGCCATTCAAACAGATTTTGCGGGCACTGAGGCAGCAGGCATTGCACACAGCCGTGTTTGCATTGGCTGTGTTGATGCAGACAGGCACGGCAGCTGGTGCCACATGCAAGGCAGAAAGGAAGTCAGATGGAAGCATAGAGAAGCAGCACCCCATTAGACTTTGTTTGTCTAAATAATGCAAATCTCAGTTTCTGGCTGGCCATTGCTTATCTGTTCGAAAGTATACAAAGTTGACTGCTGGCTCCTGGAAGATGAAATCCTACTGGGATTTCATTGCTCTGTTACTGAATCCAGAAGCTGATGACTGCCTGGCAGGGGGCAGGGAAATGTATCTGCCTGTTTTTTTGTAATGTCTGGCAGTTTTGTTGCCAGAGGAGATTAGTGTTACTGAGTCTGAAAAATGAAGAGCGATTTTGCACAGGCTCGATTCTTGAGTCCTTATGATACCTTTAAAAGGCAAACAAGTCTTCCTTTTGGTTCTTCTAAGAAAGCAAGATAATGGTCATACTTTTTTCAGCCACTTCTTCCTGAATGTACATTGTGTCAAAATCTATGCAATCTGTGGGGAATTCAGTACTCTGCTTTTGCCCCAAACTTTTCTTCAAATCATAGCTTATTTCTTATGTCTTACAAAGTCAGTTTTCATTTATTATGGCCTGCCTTGCAGTTGATGATACTGTCTGCTTTTGGAGTGTCTCCCCTGGTCTCTACGTTTGTCCCCAGGATGCCCAGAGAGGCTTTTGAACATGTATCGGGTGACCCTTTGTTCAGTCTGAGACATGATCAAAGTTTCTCCCCATAATCTGTTGCTTAGTCCCCTCATGTCCCCCAAGTTCAGACTTGAAAACTACTTTCCTTTGAGACAGTCATCAAAAATTAATGGTGGGCCATTGCTAGTCCTTTGCCAAGCATAATAATTCCTATCTCCTGCTGGGGGCTTGATTCAATATTGTAACAGAAAATGACACACAGGGTAAACAGACTCTGCAATAATAGTGGAGTTTGCAGCCTCCTGCAGTTACTGGAAAGAGCGCTCAATAATGAAGTCGTTGTACAATAAACACCCGCTGCCCAGATCATCATACCTATATTTTCTTTGTAAGTGGTTTTAGTTATTGATTCTTATTTTCAGAAAATTATTATGGACTTACCTATTAATTGTTTGTGCATTGTAGTAACCTTTTCTAATCTGGAATTTTCATGGGAGATGCTGGTTTGACTGTGACTGTGAGGAAAAATGGTTTTGAAGAGTTAGGCATAGTGAATCTGGGTTCTTTTTTAGATCATTGCCAAATAGTCCCTTTTGGGTTTTTTTAAAATTACATGGTCTTCTGGTTGGCTTTTCTTCCAGAAACAGCTGAATTTCTTGTGTGGTGCTTGAATACGAGGTGTGATGATGGAATTAACCCACACACATCATTATAATTATATTTGATAGGAGGCAACATGTTGGTATGTAGGGTGCCTTTGATATTTTTTGGAAGGCTGAATAACTTGCTATATGCCTTTTTGTTTCAGCATATTAAAAATGCATATTAGTTCAGAAGGACCACTTTAACTGGTGCCATAAAATGTGCTTCAGGTTACAGGTTTAATTATGGTTATATAGTTTTGTCCAGAGTGCAAATTTCTTTGGCAGCATAACCTATGGTTGCTTGTGTTTGGAAAAACCAAAACACCTGTGAAACCAAAAATGCTAGCCAGCCAAGTTTGCCAAGGAGAGACAAGGCAGGTATTGTGAGAGATACCCTAGAGCAATGACGTGTATGAAAATGGTGTATCACCAATGTGGTTGTTAGTCTGTCTTCTTCCTGCAGCTGGGAGGACTCTGCCCAGACAGGGATCCTGACCTTGGAAGGCTCCACCTAGGTCCTTGTCTTAACTTGCTATGGTTGTGTCTGTCATGTTCCTGACAAAGGAAATCAATGGATGAGATGCAACCTAACATTTGGAGTGCTTGCTCAGGGAGGCTGTCAGGCACTATGGGAAGATGTGACTTGCCATGGGTGCTGAAAACACAGGGAACATGCAGGGGCATGGTGTTTGGTCAGCTGAGGAGGAGTGGATGTCAATAGACAGAACTGGCTTCTCTACAGAGAGAAAATAGTTTTTGCATCACACATGGCTGCCATGAGCCAAAGCCTCCTGTTTTGTTGTTGTTGTAGAAAACCTGTGTACAAGAGAGTGTAGTTTTAACAGGCTTATTGCTCAGCCTACTGAGGTCTGTCTAGTAGTTTGGGTGAAGTATCTTGTAGAATCCACCATCTGTGTCCTTGTGGCATCCATTGTTTTAGGATTTCTTGTTAGGTTTTTGGAATGACTACTAATGTGCAGTTATATATAACTCTGTTTCTGTATGTGAATTTCATGTGAATATCAGTAATGCATATAAAAAGAATAAATAGACTGAGCAAGCAATGAGGCAGCTGGCTTAAAGTAAGTAAGTGATAACCTTTAACGTCTGATGGTAAAAGTGGTTTTGAATTCTGAAAACTTAACTCAAGTGATGAGCATAAATCTTAGGGTTATTGGTAAGGAAGGCTACGTAGTGGCTGCCTATTAAATTTTAAACTGTAATTTCACTTCATATTTATTCTAAAACCTTCCAAAATTTATTTTAGATTTATTAGGCTAAACTATGATGTGGCCTTAGAACCTAAGCAAAACTGAAAGCCAGATTAAAGGAAATGTAAAAAAAAACTAGTTAAAAGGTAGAATGGGTGCTATTGGCAAAGAGCTTTTAAAAAAACAGTTTTGGATGGCAGATGAGGGAATAAAATTTGTGGTGCTAATCAATAAGATGCTAAAAAGAGCTCAGTGGGAGAAAAAGCCTGTATATCTGACTATCTGAGAAAGGCAGGTTATTAGAAAAGTGAAAACCATATAAAAGTGCAAAAAACAGAATACAGGGGAAGTTCTAATGAGCCAGAAATAAAACTGCGGAAGTTTCAAGCAGCTTAGAAACCAAACCCCACAATAACGATTAAAAACAATGCATCAGAAGGAGGAAGGCTGCCAGATATTTGCTGGAACTAGAACACAGTTAAGTATGATGATTCAAAAGACATTATGTAGTTATCCAAGAGACTGAACCAAGGATACAAACCATCCTGATGCACAAAAGCTTTGGCAGTAAAGGACCAAGTCCTTTAAAACTTTATTAAGACAATAAAAAGTAGAAATCATTATATGACTAGAGATAATGACTAAAAGAATGCAAGAATTCAGAACAAAAAAGGCTAGAAATGCTGAGTTGCAAATTGCAAGTAAAGAAGGTAATAGAATTCCATAATTACTCAAGAAGCAACAGTAGAGTGGGAAAAGAACAACAATAAATGTCAGAGAAAGCAGTGATATTCTGTTCTGCCTCAGCATTTTTTGAACAATAAGTGAAATTTGATTAGATAAGTAATACATGCAATTTTTGAGATGGATTGAAACAGTACTGAGATTACTGAATAAAATAGAGAGAATAACTAGATTAAATGTAGTCAGATTGTCAGAATATTTAAGCTTGTCAGAACAATCTGTGACTTGGAGGAATTATCACCCACAAACTCATGAAAAAGTAGTGTTATGATAACTGCTCTTATGAAGGAAGAAGAACTTGGGAACTGTAGATTAATTGTTCAGATTTTGTCGCTCAACAAGTAGTAGAAGCAGTTATTAAGCAGCTCATAAATACCTCGAGAACAAACAAGTGAGCAAAATAACCCCAGTTTTGTTATGAACTGCCTAAGATGGAAAAAATCCACTTTCTTCCTAAGACGTTGGTTGATCTTGAAAACAGGTTGTAAGTAATTGATAGCATAACTATGCTTAGCAAGCATTCTGACACTTGCAAATCATAATTGTACAACCAAACTAGATTTGTGGCTGAGTCAATGCACAGAAAACATGCTGACAAAGCAGATGGAAGCTTAGTTTCAGACAGGGGACATTATAAGTGGACATCACCAGGAATCTGTCCAGATTGGAAACGTGAACTATGAGAGAAGTTAAGGAAATCCAGTATTTGGCTAGCAAAGAGAAATTTATATGAGCACACATGAATGGTATTGAAAACCTTTATGAAAACATTATTTGAAATTGAGGCTGTGATTATTCATTTCTTATTAATGAGGAAATAGTAGGAGGGGAAAAATTATATCATCTGTAGCAAATGTGACTATGGGTAGTATCTAATCTTTTAAACTATTGCTAGTTTTTTTCCTCATTTGTTGAAGAGGGAAGCAGACAGCCAGTATGTCTTGCATCTCTCTTATAGGTAGTTTCAAAGAAACCACTGTTGTAGATCACAGAGACATAAGTTTCATAGCAGAGCCATAGAACCTTCAGAGAGGATGGCTTTTCTACTTTTTCTCCTTCTGCAGTTACTTGAGAGGTACTGATATTGCTCATATTGCACTTTTTAGAGTTTTGAAGAGAGATGAAGTCATATGTTAGTACTCAACCCCTTGAAGTTTGTGTAACCCTTTCAAGGTAATTTTTTACCTTGCCGTATTGGAAACTAAAGTTGTTTATACAGAGTGCAAATCCCTGGATTAGTTTTCATGTGAGCCTTCTTAAAAGTATACTGTAAAGTTAAGTTGAAGAGTCTGGGTCTGAGGAAAAGATTAATGAAAGAATGCACAGTGGACTCTGGGGAAGTGATAGTTCTATAAATAATTAATAGCTAAAAGCCATTTCAAGAAGATTGGTGCCCTGCTGAGGTCGGTATTAAAGTAGATGCTGGGATTTTCAAAAGCTCTTAAAGTCACCTTTCAAGGTTTGTTTAGGTTTCTGTCTTTGTGGAGTTGAGTTCATTTTGTGATAAAGAAAATGCTGATAGCAAATACTGTGAAGATTTGTTTTCCAGTGGTTATGTGACACTATTCACTGGGCAACTATCTACAGCAGTAGAGTGTTTACAGATATCATAAGATATGAAGCACTTTTAAGGAAATTCTTTTCCCAAGTGTTAGCCCCATGAAACTCAAACATACTTTAGTGATAGTATTTACTGCATTTACCATGTGGTTGACCATTTTAAGAAACAGTGCAAAAAGTTAGTTGCATAGGTCTCCTGTTAACATTTTGAATATATTGAGATATATTGTACATGTATATAAAAACACAGATAGTTTCATCTAGTTTGATATAGTTCTGTTTTCATGGCCCACATGTTGTTTTCCCCCCCTGAGATTACACCTACTGGAGCTTTATTTGCAGTGATAGAAATAACTGAATACATCATTGCCATAAACACAGCCTAGAGAGTCTGAAATGAAATTCTCTTCAAGTGCACTGTCCTTTCTATGAAAAGTCAAACCAAAAAGAACCAGACAGAGGAACTATTAGCACCCTTGCTTCACAGAAGGCAACTGATGTAGGGTGTATGTAATTTCTTTAAATTCACACTGCACTTGTGGCAGATTAAGGATTAGAGTCATGATCCCTTAAATCCGTTTCTAGAATGACTCTAGCCAGAGATAGTAAATAAACAGTACTGTAAACAGGAAGTGATTCCATCTTCCAGTGTTGGTTCACTTGATTAAGTTGTACTTGCAAATATATTTTGCAGTTACCACATTGCTTAGGATATTTCTTGGGTTTTGTAAGGGCTTATCTTAAGCAGCGTTCGTGATGTTTATTTTAAAATAATAAGTCAATTCTTAAAATTAGGTTTAATTGGAAAAGTAGTATAAAAAATTTGGGCTTCAGTGCAAGTCTGTACTCAAAGGAAACAGTGACCTGATTATCTCAGGCTTATGAATTTAAAGCTTAGGCAATAATAGAAATTACTAATTGTAATTGAAGAGGGGGTATTGCATGTGTATGTGTATCTCTGTAGAATTGCGTGGTATGACATAAAGGATTTGTTTGGAAATCGTATGTTTGCAAATTTCTTGTATTTTACTTGCAAGACTGGTTACAATGTTTACAAATAACACTGTCTCTTAACTTGCCCAAATAAGATCAGTTAAAGGACACAATAAAGAATCCATTTTCATATCTCTTTGTCTTTTAAAGATTGTTAAGCAATGCAAACCATACATACAGATTTTTTATGTCAGTATTCTTTATTATCACCCATATCCCCTCAGTCCCCTTCTTGGGAGGAGAGAAGAGGGTATAGAGTAAATAGTTCTAAATGATTTTGCTGTAAGCAGCTCAAATTCATGAATAGTTTATAAATAAAAATGAAATATTTTTCTTTAAGTAATTCAAAGACCATATGGTACATATCTAGAATCACCTAAGTGGTTAATTGCATGTTAAATTCCTTTCCTCTTCCTTAGTGTAAACAACTGCAAAAATATTTACATTCCCTGCCTTGCTAGATTTATTTATCATTTCATAATAAAAACACGGAAGTGTTACAAATTGAAATCTTAATCTCTTGCTTGATTTGCTTTCTGAAATGTCAGCGGTGTCTCTGGTTTGGTTTACTTTGTGTTCTCTCCGTTCCTTACACAGAAACACACAGCCTGGAAAACTGAAGAGTATTGATATTAGGCCAGTTAGAGGCGCAGCATGAGATGAGCTTTCTTGAAATTGATTTTCTGTTCTTCGAAGCAAGATTAGAAACTGCAGGAAAGAAAGTGGTTCTTTATTGCATTGTATTATTATTGTGAAACTCCAGAAGAATGGTGATGTAATTGTACAAAACTTAGAGGGGTCAGGGTCAAAAATCCTCAAAAGTTGACCGAGCAAGCCGCTGCATACCTATGGAGAGAATTGTTTCTACAGTCAGGGAATGCTCCAGCTTTTCCCCAGAGGTAACTACTGCCACAAACAGTTTGCAAACTCTGCACTCTGATACTCATCAAACCATTTCTTCAAGTGAGAATGAGCCGAGAACATCTTCAAAGCACTGGCCAAAGTGTGCTAGTCTGCATGGCACAGCAGCATTGTCCTGGGTTTCCACTGGCGCTGATAAACCTTGGCCTCAGTAAAGTGAAATAGCCTGCGCTGATTCCCATGCTAATCACTCCTCTCTTCTCCTCTCTTCTCCTCTCTTCTCCTCTCTTCTCCTCTCTTCTCCTCTCTTCTCCTCTCTTCTCCTCTCTTCTCCTCTCTTCTCCTCTCTTCTCCTCTCTTCTCCTCTCTCTCTGAGGAACCAGAGCCTGCAGCTTCCCCTTGACTCTCAGGAGTTTTCCAGCTGTGCTTATAGCTAAATTCAATGGCATTAGGAGCAGTAATATCAAGTTAGTGCCAGACACAAGGGGTTCTCCACCCAGTAGCCGCTGAAGGAGATAAGTTGGCTGCTCTTTTGTTGGGTTTCTTGCCAGAATAAGATTTTAATTAAGAAGGGGGAGGGCACCAGATATCATCTCCATCAAATACTGTTCTTTATGGAAACAATTCAATGTAAATACTGTAGCACATATTTTGTAATTAGAAGTCTTAAATGACAAAAATATTTCCCTTAATTTAGTATTGTGTCTTTTCAGATTCTGACTTGGGTTTTTTGTCTTTAGATGCAAAGCAAAATGGACATAAATATACTTTAAAGTACCTAAAGTCACATCAGAAACTGTGGGAAGAACATTTTGAAAAGTCCAAGCAATAGTCATGAATTTCTGTAGGATTTCTTTTCAAAAGATGTAGTAGGATTTTGTAGCATTGATTCCTGATGAAATTAATGGAGCCCTCAGGAACAATTTTCACCCATGCTCAAGCAAAAGCTAGCTTAGTATATATTGAGCTATGAGTATATATTGAGCATACCTGTGGATTTTCTTTCAATTTTGTCTTTTTACCATCACATATAAATTTTTGTATCAGATTATTTTTGTGACACTATTAACAGTTCTAAATTTAAAATTCAAATAATTGAATCTTAAACTAATGTAGCCTGCAAAATAGTTTTGTTTAACTGATCCTACCACGTTGTTAAAATGAATAAAGGGACTTAACTTTTGAATAGAAGTTGGGAGGTATAGTAAATTATTCAGATTTCTCCTAAAGGAGTAATCGTATCCTCTCAAAAGATCAGATAAATCTTTCTGTCCTCTACTATAAAGGAGGCCTGTGTGACTAGTTTGGGCAAAACAGAGTTTAAGATAGCTAAAGTAAAATGAACTGAATCTTACCCTAAGAATATATTCTACAAGGACTTTAAACAAAGTCCTGATAAGGTGTGAGAATGCTGAAGTATCAGTAAGGTATTTTTGTTTTCACATGATGGGGTGGAAAGCCATTGCACATGGAATTTTGGAAATGCTTCAGACATGGTTATAGGAAAAGATTGATAATGTTGGTGGAAAAAAAGCCTGTTTAATAACAGCAGTGGATCAGTCATACACCTTTATTGCAGTCTGTTGTGCTGAATAAAAAGCAGGCATGAACATGACCTGTGGATGGCATATTATCATAACCCATGGGCTATGCTGTAAAATGCACTGTTTTATAAACTCCTGGAATGGGTTCGTGGAACTTTTTGAAGTAAGCGATTACTCAGAGTTTCATTAACTTTCTAGCTGCTTACCAAAAATATAACATTTAATAAGGAGACTGCCCTAGTTCTACATGTCTAGCCTTTACCCTGTCCAAAAGGGAATTTGATATGTCGGGGTTTTTTTTAATGAAGAAATGACTCCTCGTTAGAAATAACACAAGAAATCAAGTCATCTAATAGCTGAATTTATTGAAATGGAGAAATAGGGTTTTATGGTACAAGGTCAAGCATTTCATTTTAAATACACTTACAGTGATGAGGGATGTCTTTTTATTCATCATAGAACTTTTTAATGGAGCAGTGGCCTAGTTGCCTATATATTCTTGTTTTTTTAACATTTTATTGCCTAGATCGTAATCTCTGTATGAAGTAGGAGGAGAGGAAGTGGTTTTTTTATGTGGGCACATAGCTTGTTGTAAATTAGGGTAGAGGATGCATGTTTAAGTGTTCAAATATATCTTTATAGGTACCTAAGTCCAGTCTTGAAAAGTTAATTGTTAGGACAGTATAGAATCAGAAAATGTACTTGAATAATGTAATGGGTTCTGGGTAATATTGAAGATTTGGGAGTTCCTGATAGGGAACTTTTTGTGAGGACTGGAACAAAAGTAGTGATAGGAAATGATGGCATGCTAGAGTTATTCATGCTCTAGAGTGGGGAAAATCTGTACTAATTAAAAAAAATATATATAGACTTCAAATTTCAGTAGGGAACAGCACTGTTTGTTATTGGTTTTCCTTTACTGCTGTTTGCAATGGGAAAACAATCTAAGTTTCAGTTTGACTCATCCTTCATTTCTGTTTCTTGTTTTAGATACTATCCTGTTCCAAATGAATTTTTGAAATTTCTACTTCATCCTATTTGCAAGCCTCTCCAGATGCAGGGAGGGAGATGAGCAGTCATTCCTTGGTCTTTCTGTATTCTTTCCGTTTCTCTTTAGAAAGGAAACAATGTGAAGTTTGTTAGTAAAGTTTAGTAGCAAAGACAAGGTCAAACAAAATTGAGCAGAGGGTACTGAGGCCTATTTTAGGTGCAGACTTTGAAATCAAGCTTTTGGTCTTGGATAGATTGCTGACAAGTTGCTCTTTTCTCCTTGCTTAATTGTGATACAGAGTTTCAACAAACCAAATAAATGGAATAGTTGATCAATCTCGAAGTGCAGATGAGCTGGTTTAGGTGGAGACCATTAAATGCCAGAAGCATTTGAGTGAGCAATGTAATCTGAGGTTTCAAGGGAAGACATACTGTCTTAGTTACAGCTTATATGATCATCAAAGTAATTCCTTTCTGATGGAGAGGTAGAAACATCCTTCACTATGCCAAACACCTGGAAATTATTTTTGTTTGTAGCCTAAAAACCATTTCTGAGTATGTGAAACCAATTCATCAGTGAAGTTTTCTGCATTCCAGAGAGAGAGAGTAGAAACTTATAATCATAACCTTAAAAAACTTGTTATAAAAGAAACTGACATGTTTTCCTGCTCAGTCTTCTAAAAATGTAGTCTCTGCTTGATTTCAAAACGTGCTTTTAGTTTAATGATTATGGTTATAATTAAGGGACTAGTTGGAAAAACTATAGCTATATAGTATAAACATGGCAACCAGAATACCTTTTAAAGCAAAGCGGAGACTCTGTATCCGAGCTGGATGTTGTAACACACTTGTATTACAATGAGATACAGGACAGTGCTTTACCTTAAAAAAAGAGAAAAAAAGTTAATCATTGTTAAGAATTTGTACCATGCATCAAGACCCATCGGAAAATTGAAGACTGGAGATCTTTTTTCATCTCATTTAACCTTGCTACTCCTCTACTCCTACTTTAGTTGTGTAGGTCACCAGTACAGGCTCAATTGCTCACCCATGGCAAATGCCATTTGTTTTGGGCACCTATGTTAGGGTGGAGGTAACCATCTTGTAAAAAGTAGCTTTAGAATGGCTGAACTACAGCTAGCTTTGAGAACTTTATTTGTAGGTGTTGCTCAGGAAAGGTAGTGTAGCTAGCAACTTGTTTCTCATCAGCTGTTCAGTAATTTAGATTATGAGGCACCGTTTGCTCCCTTTTCTTGTAAGGAAAAAAGACTAAGTAAAAGCCAAATACTTATTTTTTCCACCCTTTCAGTTGGTCATTTTTTTAGAATACACATACATCTTTTTGGGTAGTGGAGAGTAAGATAATAAACAGCACTTTCTTGAACAAAGAAACATAGTTTATTTCAGCTGTAAAAAAGAAGGAGTTTGTTAATTTCACTGTGCTAAAGAATCACAAAGACATAGTTTTGGAAAATTACATTTGTCCTTTCACTTTTTTGTTTGGCTGTATCAGAATTTCAGCCATTGACTGTAGGATAAGAACATGCATCTCACAGCTCATGGATTTAAATTTAAAACATCTGTTATGCTACATTATTGTTTATTTTCTAGTTCCTCTTTGAAACACTGTTTTTTATAGTACCTGCAAAAATCATGACAACAGACATATCACAAGAATGCTAAGAGTTTTGACTTTGGATAGGAGGACGAATAAGATAGGGCACTTGTTTTCTCTCTGGAGTTTCCTCAGAGCCAACAGGGCAAAGGAAGCTCCATATTCCTTCCTTTACACAGTCATCCATTCTCATTTCAAAAATTATGCCTAAATCTGTTGGGAAACAGCATTTCAGTTTGGACCTACTTGCCTTTACACATCACACTGGAGAAGTGATGAAATCTTTATCCCTGGGGACTTTAGACAGATCCCTGAGAAATCTCTTCAAAGCTGGCTTTGCTTTGAGTGAGGGCTGGACCAGATGACATTTGGAGGTCTGTCAGAATTTAAATTATTCTGTGGAAGTCAGAGAAACTAAAAGAAAAAAGTATTTTGATTTCTGTGAAGATAAGGCTGATAGTTCTGATTTTCTTTGCTAAGAAAACATAAGGAAACAGTCAACACTAAACAGCATTAAAAAATAAGTCTGTCATCACTTGAATGAGTCACTATGCGAAGTAACAATACATAAATGAATAGCAATATAATTATCAGATTATAATATTGCTATAATCTGCTGTATTTACACATTCAAAAATGTGCAGACAAATCTGTGAATTATGGCCTTGCATGTGGATGGAATTTGTGTACCTCTAAGATTGTTGCCAGGTGGAAAGCTGTATTTTTCTATAGCATTAAGCACGAGTCACTGTTACTATTTTGCTTCTGACAAAAGTTATAAATGGAACTTTTCTGACTGTGATATTGCACTTACCACATGGAAAATTATAAAGTGTTACTTGTAACAAGGTAATTTTAAGTTTTGTTCAAGACCAATAGAACTACACAGCTATTATCAAATGTGAGTAATTTATTTTACTGGTTGATTTTCTCCCCTTCTGACCCTGTTTATATATAGTTTCTATCCTGATGATCAGCGTATTGGATATACAGCATTTCAATTGAAAAATGCTTCTTCACTAAAGGATTGTTCATTCTGGGATTTATTTCCGGTGGCTATTTCTGTTTCTTTTTTTCTTTTTTGTTTGTCATTAATAGTACCAGATTTCTTCCATTGTACATAAGAAAATGTTGAACAATATAAAGAATTTAAAAGATAACATGGGGTTTTGGATTTTATTCTTCTTACAGGCCTGGCAGCTGCGATTCAGTCACCTCGTGGGCTATGGTGCCAAATACTACTCCTACCTCATGTCCAGGGCAGTTGCCTCTATGGTGTGGAAACAGTGTTTTGCTCAGAACCCGTTTGACAGGTAAAAACATGGAAATGTTAAATAGAATGAAATGCTAATTGCTTCTGGAAAACATGAAACAAATTAGATTGGTGGGCTTTTTTGACACAAGTTACTTTTTAGCATTTTTCTTGATTTTAAGAGGACTACAAAGCAAGAAATAACCACGAGGAGAGAGGGAGAGAGATAGATAGATATACACTTTGGGACATGTTCATTGGTGCAAAAAAAAATTGTGGCAATGTTTTAATATACAGGTGTGTCAGTTGGGAGACACTGAAATCCCTGTTTAGATGTAATTAGAGAGCTTGAAATTCATAGATGCCTAATTGCTTGTAATTTTCTATTGAAATCAAAGCAACTGTTGGTATTAAACAAGCTTTATGTCACCAACTTCAACCCTCAGTATAGCTATCCTACTCATTTTGCTTTGTGAAATTAAAAGGCAAATTGTGAGGTCACAGATTATAAGCATTCTTATACCTTTGCTGAATTTCAGGACATTGTAACAGAGCAGCTTTTCCCTTTGGCACAATGACGCCTGAAATGTTGTTCACAAATTAACTTCTATAAGCACCAACACACACTCATATGTGTAAAATTTGTCTAGTTTGGTTCCTCGTAGTTGAATTTTAAATGTAATTTGAATTTGAGGAGTCAATGTGGCATCAGTCATTGTTTTGGGGTGGAAAATTTCATTTGGTCTCTGTCTGTGAGTTCTGTAGAGATCCTGGAAGCAAACCTGAGTGAAGGCTGCACAGGTTGTGTTTGCAGATGGCTCTAACACCTGTGTTTCTCCAGGGCAATGGGGGAGCGCTATCGCAGAGAGATGCTGGCACACGGCGGTGCAAAGGAGCCCATGCTGATGGTGCAAGGTAGGAAATAAATTATAACTCTTTTATTCCCCTGCAAAAGGAAGAAACTTCAACTTAACTTCCCAACTTGGTCTTTTTAGTTTAATTATGATGTTCACCAGATTTATGAAAGAAAAATTTAAGTGGACTGGTCATCACCTTTGTATTGTGGTCAGTAGAACTCCTTGTGGTACATGGAGATAGCTGGGCTGAAATGTTGGAAAGGTTTATATTAAAAGGCTGTCCAAAGAATTCAGAATACACTTGAAGGAAGATAGAGTACATGATTTTTTGGATACAATAAAGTAGTAACTTTTCCATGCATGGAATTCATAATATCTCTGGTTATTTTGTATAGGGGAAGTTGAACTTGTTCTGGCCACATCATTTCAGCATCATCAAAATATCCTTGGCCGTATTAGTACTTCAAGTGTACATTTTCATGAACTGCATCTCTGATTACTGTCATAAAGAAACACAGTTCATTACTCATCTCACTACCACATTTGCCTTTTGAATCTGGAAAATAACTTAAAAATCATTCATACCCATAGCAAAAATACTCTCTGTGTTCATACCTTAAATATAATGCCAGGAGAATGAAACAAGTTTGAGAAACTGCTGACTTTATCTCAAATCTATGAAATCAGGGTAAAGATTTCCTGTGTAATGTTACAGAATTCAAACCCAACATTACTTTTCCTGTTCCTAAGATGAGCACTTGCTAAGTCCTTGCACATCTTTCAATTTTCTCTGAAATTCTTGGTATTAAGAATGAATATGAATTTACTGGCCTCTGTTCACTCCATTTGAGCAGACTAGAACTTGTGGGACTTTTTTCTACAGATAAGGAAGACAGTGGTAACGTGTCTGTATTTCATTGTGAGATTGGTACAGTTTCTTGACTGGAACATTTCAGTTCTTCGACCCATCTGTTTATATCTGAGGCCATGACCTCTGCTCTCCTTAGACGTATCATGTATTAAGCAACTGTATATTCTTTAGGCCATCTACTTACATTTCTGATCTACAAGGTTACTTTTCATTCAGTATGACTTCCCAAATTTACTTCTCTTTACTGTTCTTGAAAAGTTTGTGTTTGTAACCTTGAAAAACTGTAGCCCAGAACTGTGGATTAAGAAGTTGCAAAGAATGTGCATCTTTACAAGCATATCCAATTTTTACACTGTAAGTCATATGGTGGAGAAAGAAAAAATATTTTTAAACACCAGATATGCTTGTGATCTCCTCATTTTGTGGGATATATTCTTTATTTTACTGAGCATCGAATTTTCCTGGAATGTCCTGGAAACTATGTTGAAGTTGCTGGCAGTGCTACCAGTGCTTCCTTGAACTAAATACTATTTGAATGAAGTTTCAAAATTCATCTGTGGATGGTCTTACAGAAAAATCTGTGGAAGAAAAACTAGCTTTCCCCCTTGCGTGTGATAGGCTCTTACGGGAGACAGTGTCAAAGGGCTCACTGAAGTCCAAGGAGGTGACATGCACTGCTCTCCCCTTTTCTGCCAGGCCAGTTATTTCATCATGTAGGGTTATCAAGTTATTTAAGCATGACATGAATCCATGAATCTGTGTTGACTATTTCTGATTTTTTTGCTGCTCACGAGTCTAAAATCACTTTCCAGGATTAGCTGGTCCAGCACCTTCCTAGGGACTGAGGTGAGACTGATGAGCCTCAGTTCCTTGGGTTCTGCTGCTTGTTCTTCCTGAAGATACGCATGACTTTTGTTTTTTTTTTCCAGTCTTTTGATGCCTCTGCTATTTTAATAGATGACTGAGAGTTGCCTAGCAATGCTGTCTGCCAGCTCCATTTGCACTCAGGGCTGCATTCTGGCAGGGCCTGTGGGCTTCTTTATGCCCAGTTTTCTTAAGTGTACCATGATCTGATCTTCTTTCATCAAAAGTACACCTTCATTGCTTCAGATTATCTCCCTGGATACATTTGTATTCTGAATTTCACTTTTACACTCTTTATACAGAAATCCTAACTGATATTCAAGAGCATAAAAATAACCAGTGTTCATCAGCAGATTCTTTGTCTGTGCATATCATGATGTTCATTTGTACACAGTAAAAGTAGTTAAGCAAAAAACTTCACAAACATGCTTGAACGACTCCCTGAAGAATGAAATCAGGGTGACTCAGGTGTTTTGACAAGACAACTTGATTGCTGATTTGAGATTATTGGAAGCTAAATCATAGAACACACCTTATGAGAAAAGTTATAATTGTACATGATTGGTCTGTATTTATTACAAAAAAGAGAATTTATGGAGAAAAGTAGGAATAATTCAATTTGTTTAGGTTCAGTGAGCTTCTGATTCCTCTTGCTGCTTTTTTTTCATTATCGATATTCCAGCCTACTTGATTTCCATCTTCTGTTAGTTTCCATCAGTTGCAAAACTGTGCTCCCATAGCTAATAACAAAACATATCTGATTAAAGACGGATTCCACCAAACTTTAAAGCTTGTTGATTTTACTCCTCTTCAGAGAAACAGTCCAGATTCTATGCTGACTAGTGCCCTATTTCAAAAAGTTCTTTAGGTTGTTATTTCAGGTGGTTTTTTATATGGGCTTGCACATGTCTGGCTTTCGGATGCACATCTGCAGCCTCACCCTTGAAGTGCTTCCATACCTCATTCGGAAGTTAGCCATGTTCATTGGCTGTTTGATAGCAGGTTAGTTCATGAGCACATTTCATTTATGCAGTTTCTTTGTTATGATTTTCTTCTCAGAAGCTATCTATTGTCTTTCTTTTGTGTTTAGATATGACCCTAGCTTTTCATCTTTCTCCAACATGATTCCATAGATGTACTGATTAGGAAAGATAAAGGATCTGACCTGTGGAGTTACTGACAAAGTTCCTGTTTGAACTAGTCTTTAATTAGGAAACACAATATACTTTTTGTTGTTGTTGTTGTTGTTTGCATTTGATTCTCTTGGTATATGTTTCCTTTAAAAAAAACCAAAAATCATAGAAGTTTTTTGAAAACCTTCTAAACATTTTCTGAAGTGACCCTTTTTATCTTACCCCCTTGATAGTCAATGAAGTACAGAAATAGCCACAAATACAGATATATCAGGAGCAATTGTAAATGAGTGGAAAATGTTTTGTCCAACAGGCTGATTTTCTTTTAATTTTTCCTTAGAGAAAAAATACATTTAGAGAAGAACTTGATTCCTCTATCATTTTGTGTTGACTACATGGCTCTTGCAGATTTTCTCCTTCCTAGGAATACATGGCATTAAGGATTCCAAATTCCTTTAAAGTTATATAACCCAGGTGTCCCTTCCAGGTCCATTTGTGTGCTGGTTGCAGGTCTGAACAAGATTCAGGTGTGCACCATTCCTCCCTCTCTGCCTTGGCACTCCCTGGCTGGAAAGAAACCCAGGTGCATAGGCAGAAAGTGAATTGCAGTGTGAAAACTACTGGGTTGGATGTTTTGGGAGCAGAGAGCATGGAGTATATCCTGGGGTGCACTTCCCCTGCAGCCTTGGTGCAGTCACATTGCCCTTGGGGTTTCTGAAGAAGTCCATGTGCAAAATGCGTGTGAGGTTGTGTTCTTGCTTTATTGATGCCATATTACACTGCAGACAGTCATACTCACCTCTGTGCCTACATGGTAACCAAACCAGCTGGCTGTGTAAATAAACACCCATTTGCTCCAATGCTGTTTGAAAATTTGCTTTTCCATGCCTCAGACTGTACTTCATGGAGTAATTATAATTTGAAGAGGCTGTAAAAATCTTCAGATAATGGTTGTACGTCTCTTTGAAAGTGTAAGAAATATGCATAAATTGTAGAAGGTGATGTGAATGGCAACATGTGTTAGCTCAAACTACATGGACCCAAAATAATTAGTGTTCCAGGGGGGCAGAGGCCAAATTTTGCCACAGGCTTTATCCTTCTCTCAATTTTCAGTGATTGTAGGTTATAGCTAACCATCTCTCAAAAGGGCGTGGTTAACCACAATGCTGTAATGTGAAAGAGACTTCAAAGCAGCAAAGATAAGCTATGCAGTTGCCTTAGGCTTGGGAGAGACTGAGCTGAAATAGGAGTTGGGCTGAACGTATTAAAATACACTCCTAAATTTGAAATCTGCAACCATCAGACCTTGTGGACATCTTACTAAATCATTTAGACTGAAGTGCTGAGTACTTACAATATATCAAAGCTCATCTTGCTTTGATATATTTTAATGGGGTTAGAAGAGAGACATGACCACTCTTTAGCACATCAGTATAGAGTAAGAGGTTAAAACACAGAAATACCATCATTGCCTGTTTCTTTTGGAGCTGTCTACTCTAAAATTTGTAGTTATTTATTTAATGAGGGCATCATCATTTCACTACAGTTTTTTAGCAATGACCTCAGTTACTCTTTGTCCCATCTTTGCAAAAGCGAAGTCTGTTGGTGTCTGCTTTTGATGTCAGTGTTGGGAAAATAGGAATGCAACAAACCACTAATGCAAGAAATCTGAAATCTGTTTTTGTTATCAAAAGCTGGAACTGCTGGATAGGAGGTCATTTGACATCACCATTGCCAGAATAATTCTGGAATCTCCTACATATTTAAAGCAAACCTGGTTTTAATAAATAAATACAATTTGTAACAAGTTTTGAGTGATATTTGGTGAGACTGTATTCAGCTGCACTAAAATACATCCAAGTATACTGTAGTTAATTATATTTCTCTTATTCATTTTGTAATATCCAGGGTAGGAATGTTTTTGTTATGATTTGCCTTTTTTATGTAAGAGGGGAAATTAAATCTCCTTAAAGATAATCCCAGCTTCAATTTCTTCTCTTCTGCCTATTATTATCCTATTGGCTCTTCTTTTTTTGCAGTGTATTGATAACTGGCAGAATAATTGTTAGTGTGTCAAAGAATTGGCTGAACATCGTCCAGACTGGCTGTTTTTTATAAAGTCAGTATTGGAAGGGAAGTTTTGTTTAATGGGTCTCGGGGAGTGGTGGTTATGTCTATTATGGCCATCTTTATGTACCATCTGTGCAGCATTTCAGTCATCTCTCCATACTGATACCTGGTGAAAAAGGAATGATGGTGCATGTTCCAGTGGACTGCCATCCTTGTCACCTTCTTAAGGCACTCTCTCCTCTTCTGTGAAAACTGCCGGAACATACGAGTTTAACTGGAATTTTTCCTAGGCCGTTAGGGACCAAATCTCCATGTTCCCTGGCCGGGAACCCGAGACAGGGAGTCTGCAAGAGGCCACGGCTCTCTGAGGAGCTCAGACCAGTAGCTGGGTATCTGCACACATCTGTTTCTCAGCCCAGCACATAGCAAGCCATTTTTCATTGGTTACTACAAGCAATTCCACTGTGATTTTTCTAACATTAGAGTAGATGACAAGTTTACCAAGTGCTTGAAAATATTAATTCTGTTCTCTTTCATTTTGAAAATAGCTTGATGCAAACTTCATTTAACAGCATTTCAGTCAATCTATATATAGTGTGAGATTTGTTTTCCTTTTATTGCTTGCTATTAATCTACTGGGCCATGGCAGTTTGTGTTGACACTTGTAACATATGTTTAAATTAGATTGAAATGGAATTCTGTAAGGTCTTAGCAAGAAAATTCTTTCTGGTTGCTCACACCAATTTAGTTTGAGCTGGTCTGTTTCCTAATGGGTTTTGAATCATTGTGTTATACTAAAAGATTATAGTCTTTTAGCAGCATGCAATTATAATTTCCACCAAAAGAAAATATTGTTGAGGATGTGAAAGAATATAAATTAATGTTCAGTAGGTACACCAATCAGAAAGGGTAGAACAAGGTTATATTTACATTGGCAGATGTCAGAAAGAAGAGATCACTTCAAAGAGATATGAAGATTAAATTTTACATTATTTGGCAGTTGTACTGTTAGGTTTTTTTGTTTGGTTTTTTTTTTTTTCTGGTACAAGTTATGCAGTAAATTTTCATGTGTAGTCTTGAAAATGTTAATAGCAGTGAAAAGACCAACTATATGTGATGTTAAGTACAAAGAAACATCTGAAAATAATTTAAAGGATGCATTCTCATGCCATCTTAAAATTGGGATTCTGGAGAGGAAGGGGTGAATTTTTTAGCTTCTCTGTTTATAGAATTACCTGACAAAGTACTTGGGCATGATTTTAATACTAATTCATTATGCTAATTTTCTTATCTGTTATTGTGTAGCCAAGTGCTACAGTTAACAGATGCAGTAATTTAAATCCTTAAGAAAAGTCCTAGTACTGTAAAAAAAAGCAAAACTAAAACTGCAGTATATAGAAAATGCTTTTGTTTATGTTCCGTGCCTTGTCAAAAGTCTGAGATATAGCTGTACTTTAAATACTAAATTAAATGGTTCTAAGGTGTGCAATACTTTGAGAATTTTTTTTTTTCTGGCTTGGTCAGAACTGACACTTAGCAGGTAAGGGTTTATATACCTGCTCAAAAAGTAATTTATTTCAGTCATTTAGGAATCACTAAGTCTGTGGTTACATTGTTTTAAAACAGATATAATTTCCTGCTTAAGCAAGGTCATAATGACAAAAATCAGTTAACAGTCTTGAAAGCTGCCAGTTCTGTGAAAATGCGTAACAGGTATCTTGAAGAAATTAAATAATCCCTCTACACTATAATTGCACCTTTTTCTTGGCAAAGAAATCTGATAGCTGTTTCTGTTGTATAGTGACATTAAAAGTTAGTTAGCAGTAAGTGTTATCACTAACAAAGCTGTCAAGGTCACAGCATCCTGATGAAGAGTCTCTTGTCTTGCTTTTTTGTAGGTATGCTTCAGAAATCCCCTTCAGTTGAAGATTTTGTGGATGCCCTTGTTTCAGACTTAGACCATGACTTTGAAACTTTTATCATGGACTCATAACAACAGAACTGAATTCTTCTATGGAAGATTGCGTATGTCTTCATAATTGTGGATAAAACATTGTTGTGACTGGTTTTGCTTTTTGGTGAATGCTTTTAGAGTTTGACTGTTCATGTTGGTGGAATGGTAATAAAAACTTTCATTGGAGCACCTGGTTTCATTTATGAAGATGAGTGTTTTCCATTGCATAGGAGCTTAAGCATGGAATTTGAGAGAACAAATCCTCTAGCATGTACTTTGAGAAGATTTGATTTTGTTGGAAAAGAGTAAATGGAAATTGAACTCATCTTCAGGGTGACTGGAGGGTATGAAAGGTCTTTTGGTACATGCATTGATTCACTACTAGGGTTCGCCTCTTGATATTGTGGCCCAGGACTGTTCACACAGGTCTTTCTCACGTGCTCATGGATTTTCTTTAACTTTGTTTAACCATATTTCTTGTAGGAGTCCTGCACTGGGGAAGGGAAAATTGGAAAGAAAGAAGTGAAAAACTAGGAGCTGTATTTGAGATAGGGAAGAGAAGGATGGGAGAAGTAAATCTGTGGTCCTACTGGTCTGTAATGGAAAATTTTAGGTGAGGAGGAAAGAGATGATATGTTGCAACACATAAGAGAGACAAAGGAGTGAAATAGGTACCGTACCTAGAGTTGATCTGGTCCCTGCATGTTTGTTTCACACAGACTTTCCTTTTAATGATGAGTGGACAAATTTGGGGAACTGTTTAAAGTACAAGGAGGATGGGTTTTGGAGGGGAAACAAAATAATTCAAAACAAATGTTTTTCCAGGATAGACTACAGCAGTTTGGTAATGTTGCACATTATGTAGTGGATAATGAACAAAGGGAATGTTATCAATGAGTTTTTCTTTTTCCCTCTAAGTAAATTATGAAATGGTATTCGAGGGTGTTTTGGAAAAAAAAAAAACAACTGGTGATTTTTTTCGGTAGGAATGGCCTTGTTCAGAGATCCTCTGTAAGTTGTTATAAAAGGTATTTTAAGTGTTCTGCTCAGCAGAAATGCAGTGAAAGAAGCAAGAGAAGAAGAAAACCAAAGCTGAGAGATGAGGGCAAATAATTGAGAGTGAAGCAAGCAAAAGTAAAAGAACCCAGCCGTAAAAAGTGGGTGTTTGGGAGGGAATAAATAAGAGCAAGATCTGATTGGATGATTTGCCCTCTTTTTAACAGTCTGTGCAAAAGGGTATTGTTTGATATTTTACCCTATTTTTTTCACTGGCTCTTTTTACAAGGTGGAAGTTGCCTTGTGTGAGTAACACTGTCATTCTGGGGGATCTGGATTGAGACATTTTTAGATGCTTTGATTAAACTACAGTGGGTGCGTTTTCAGACACGTACCACAACCAGGCTTCTGGCTTATACTGCTGACTGATTCCATTGTGTGTCTGCAGTTGGTCCCTGAGAGGGAAGAGTGAATGGTTTTGCTTAACAAACTAGGTGGACATTTTGCTGTAGGTAAAGTCATTAAAAACCCACAAAGTAAGTGTCAGTTGAGGTGTGAGTAAAACCACATTGTGAAGATGGGAAGACCTATAAAGTATACAATAGCTGACGAATGTAAATTTAACAACCCGTAGTGGGGTATTTAATGGAAGTATATTTCAAAGGGAATTCAAGGGTGTTGCTAAGGGAGCCTCGCATTGTTTGTTGCCTGGGTTTTGTACTGGAACAAACTAACGATTATGTTTATCTGGAGCTGGCACACGTTGAAAGATTCATTGTGACAAAAAGAACTTAGCAAACGGAAATCCTCGTGCTGACACGGCTCTGGAAGCACTTCGGTAAAGAAAATAAAGCATCATAATTGGCGGAATAAGCAGAGCATTTACAATTAAGAGATTGCCCCTACATTTTAATTTGAAAGAAATTCAAGTGATTTGCACAAATCACTTGCATATTTGCGTATTTGTGCGTACAGATACCTCTTCAAAATATATGTAGTACTCACATTGCTTTAGGCTCATGGCTGCTACTACTTCTTTAATTCACCATCTCATTTGATCCTTCTGCAAACAACAGTCTTTTCAAGGTTTTATCAGAGTGGCATCAAACAATATCTTCCTAATATGTAATCAGATATCAACAAAGAAAGGAAGAAAATCTTGCCTTTTGCCAGAGTGTGGTGGATTGCAGAAAAATAAATACATCTCAGAATGACGGTTTCAAGTTTTTTTATGAAGAAACTCTGTTGACTCCACTGATTTTTTTTTTAAATGAAATAACCTTTGAGAATTGAACAGTAGACATGATTACGCCTCTAGAGAACATATTATACCACCACCACCAGGCTTACTACAGAAGGGGAAATATTATTCTAAGTTTTTTCTCTTTTTTGGTAGTTTCTAAAAATGCTTCCAGCTGTTCAAATGTCTGATGCTTTTTCTTTTTTTTTCTTTTCAAGAGACTTTTATTTTCCAGCAAATAATATGTACTCTCAGTAATGTGAGACCTCTCTTGTGACCAGCAGTGTAACTCTTCATAAATGTAAAAACCACTGTAATCCTTTTCCAGCATTCCATGCTTTCCCACTGGGGCTGCTGAACCAGCTATTCAAAAGTTTGGTTTATAATACTGTAACTCAGCATCATGCTTTTAATCTGAAATTTTACAATGTTTTGGATTTTAGCTGCTATGGAAAATAAGTAGTGAACATCTTCAGAAGAAATTATACCCTTATGCAATCCTGAAATAATAACACATAATTACAACACATCAGAAAAGCACAGGTGGATTATGTTTGAAAGTCTGAGGTGTGAACTTTGCTGCTTTTTTATTTTAAATGTTTGATGTGATTATTTTTCTGATTCACTTAAGATAGACCGAAGTATTGGGTAATAATTACTTTCAGGTGACATAAATACAGCTGGTGCTGGATGAAGTTCTCTAAATACCAAAGAAGATAGTAGGAGGAAAAGGCAGCAGTTAAGAAGGCAGGGAAGAGAGGGGAAATCAGGCAAGGAAAAATTGAATATAGATTAGAAAGCAGGCGTGGTAATGGGTTGATACAGAAGAAAAAAAGTCTCCTGAGTTAAAAGCTTGGGCAGAGTAAAAGAGGGCTTTCTTTCCACAGCAGTAAGTCTAAAATGGAAATTACAGCATTGCCAGTAACAGAAAAGGCAGAGGTGTTCAAGAATGTTTCTGCTTTGTGTTCAGTGGAATGCCAGATGGAAGAATTCATATCATATGCTGATAAAAGCTTTCCTACAGATGTTAAATAGCTGCTCATACTGCAAGTCAGAATCTAAATCAGTGTGCAAAACTAAGAAATTAATTTATATCAAAATAAGAGAGCTTAGTATTATAGATGACACTAAGATGGAAATGAAGAGGTGATTGTAACAGCAATATTGATGGCTCAGAAAATATGCATCTTAGTCTATCAGAAGATTAATGTAAAGATGATATAGAAGTACAAATTTGAAAGATTGAACATTGATCTGAAAACAAGTGTTTACCAAGAGCTGTTAGCTGAAATTAGACAAAGTTGCGCCTGATTTCTACTTTATATGTTGACAGCACGGACAATGTATGAGAAGAGCTGGAGTTGACTGATCAGCACCAGAAATGTACATCAGAACTGGACTGTTTTCTGAAAAACCTGCCCTAATTCAGATTTATTCAGAGAAGCCCTGTAGCCTCAGTTACACCAGGGCAGAGCCACCTTTTGTGTTCCAACAAGCTGTGAGTGAGGAGAGTGTCTTTGGAAGGAGGTTTTTCCGTGAGGTTAGCAAGTCTGTGCTTGCTGGACAACTGTCCTGCTGGCGGCTTCCCCTTGTCTTCCATGGAGAGCTGGAAAAGCAGTCTCAGCCAAAGCACCTCCTCTGCTTGCTGTGAAGTGGGAGGCAGTGTGTGTCTACTATTTCAGGTTTCTTCTGGGCAAAGTATTGGAGATTTTGTGTTCCCAGAGCCAGGGATTTATTTGTGTGCTGTCGGGATCAAGTTCAAACCGATGCTTTATCCCAGCAGGTTTGCAGTGTAGCAAAAGGGAGTATTACATTAAAATTAAAAAGAATTTAAGAGTTAAAGAACTTGAGAATTGAAGATGCATGATAGCAGAAGGCAAGCACACAGATTTCCCTGGGAGAAGGACCGTGGGAGAACAGTGAGTGTGCTCGGGGAGGAGAGGGAAGGAGATAAAAGATAAGGAAGTATAAATCAGCACCAGCAGTGCTGCCTGTCAGCCCTTCTGATCTTCCCCGGGCTGAGATTTGTTTACTTTCAAGTTGGCTGCGGCTGCTCCTCAGCAGCTGGCACGCAGAGCTGCATGGGTGTAGGAAATCATTACCACTTCTTGTTTGGAGGAAGTATCCAAAAATTCTCGTGGAGACAAACTACTTAAACCAGAAGCAAAGTGGTGATACAAATCTGACAGGATGACTGGTTGGGGTGCTCTGCTGCTGCGTAGATTTGAAAGCATGGAGGGAAGGGAGTGGGGTGCTTCTTACCAGCAGTTGCCAAAGAGCCAGTAGCTTCTAAGGCAGCTTGTAAGGGGCTAAAACTTGCCATTCTGGCTGCCTTCACTCTTGACATATTTAAAATGGAATATCCTACCAGTCTAAGGATGGGATGAACTAGCTCTTTTATGTGCCTTCTGTTGCTCCAATGACTAGAGAGAGAGCACAGATGGCTGGAATAGAAGTGTCAGGAACCCTGGTTTCTGTTCAGAACACCTCAGAGCATGGAACTTTTTTTTTTAATGTTACGATTTTTCAATTGTCAAATGCCACCATTGTTTGCTTTCGCTGCCTGTGATACATGACTCAGTTCACACATCACTGACAGCATCATGTAGGACAATATTAAAATAGCCACAGAAGATGCTGTGAATTAGTCTTCGGGACATCTTGGGTTCTGTGAAGTGCCTGTTGGCCATTGTCCCTCTGACTCCTTATGACCCTTTCACTTCACTCCTTAGGCACCTCTAAATGCCCCCATGTCCACCTGCTCTTACAGCTGCACTAGGACGTGATCTAGGGGGTAGAAGGAGGCGAGAGATGCTTTGGGCTGTGACTGACCAGGGGGTTGTGATCATGTCAGAGGAAAAGCAAAATGACAGCATGGCAGGTTCTTCCTACAGCTGCCTGCTCCTGCTGGGAGCCATTCAGCCTGGAGTTTGTATCATGCTCTAACAGCATTTCTCTTCTGCCTTCCTCGTGCTGTGGGAAAGCTGGGCCTTGGGGAAATGCCCTGAATGTGATCCACTACGAAGGTGAAGCGTTGCCAAGCTGGGCCAAGTCAGGGTGGATGAGCCCCTTTAGGTTACAGGCCACAGGACAGCAGCACTCAATACTCTGCAGGCAACTGCTCCTCATGAGTAATTTATCAGGTAGGTGTTTGAAGGTGCTTGTATCTTGAGCATGATCAGAAGCCAGTGCTTGGCTGATGTTCGCAGCAGTCCTTAACCTCATCAAGCTCTTCTGGAATGCTCACAGCAGATTAGCAGGGCAGTTTTTGAAAATAGTCTGTTTATTAATGGTGCTCTTCAGAAATAGCCACAAGGCTCAGTCATAGCTTACTTTCAGTATTTAAAATACATATGAAATAAAAAACATGTATAAGATCAGAAGGGCTTGCTGTTTTCCCTTAGTGCACTCTCCTACCAGCCCCACTTTTCTTCCTCACAATGATGAAATCCAGTTAACTCACCTTGCAGCTCCCTGCACAGAGACAAATCTTCATCCAACATACACTTCTGTAGCTCAAATGAAGTTATTAAAGACTTGTGTTATTTATACCTGTCGAGTGTTTTCCCCCAGGGTCATTCGACAGCATCCCAGCTCCTGGGTTGCTGAGCTGCAGCATCTGCTGTGGACAGCCAGGGGCTGTGTGGAGGCAGCTGAGCGGAGGTTGTCTTCAGCTTTGGGCAGCTGATAGGGCTGGAGCCCACAAGTGCCTGTATTTCTTCACATGGATTTTAGAAACAAAAAAGGAATTAAAATTGCCTTGAATGCCTTGGCTTACAATGCTTCTGACATACAGATGTGCTCAGTTGTCTGCAATTCACTTCCAAGGAGAATACAGTTGTAAAAAATCTTTTTATAAGAGAGCCCTGGGGGAACACAAGTGATAGAGCAGCTTTTATAACATACTAAAACTTCTATAAAACTAATTTTATATGTTATCAAAATGATTCATACTAGCCAGAGTAAATCCTGCTCATTACAAATGAGACTTGAAGTGACAGTTCATTGTCTCTTAACATCTGCACGAATATATTGCCTTTCCTCCCTGTGCTGTCACAGGGAGGTTGGGGAAGGAGTTCCCCAAGAACTGGAGGTGCCATTCCAAGAACGAGTGAGTGCCATTGGGGTCCATAACCTCAGCTGACGGTGATAAGGTAAGTTCTGATCACACCTGATTCCTCACCATCATGGCAAATTTTCTTCTTCTCTCCTTTAAGTTTAATTCGTTTTCTTGCCCTGAGGCCTGCCCAGCAAATGTGTCCCTCATGCATGGAGGAGTGCCATGTGTCTGTAGATACTGCTGTCGCTGAAACTATTTAACATTGAAGGTCTTTTGCAAAACAGTGCCGAATTGCTGGTGGTGTTTTCTCTAAATAGGGATTTAGATAACTTGTTCTACTTAATCAAATTAGCTATCTGTGATTTAATCTGGTGTTTAAGCCAAATTCCCAAGACAAATTAGTTTTAATAGTCTGTTCAGTTTGTAATCCCTGTTTTCCAGGAAAATCAGCTTGTTGGTTGGTTGGTTGGTTTTTTTGGGTTTTTGTTTTGTTTTGTTTTCGTTTTTTGTTTTTTTGTTTGCTTCTGACAGTCTCAAATGTACATGAAAAACTAATGTAGGCTGGCTGAGTACAGGGAAATAGCTACTTTGACATTCAGTTTCTTCCTTTGTGATCTATCCCATTTTCCATGCCTTTCCCTTGGCCTGTCAGAACTGTCTGTCAGCTGGTCTGGCACCTGTGCCTCTCTGGCTATAGCCAGTATTTTTTTTTCTTCTTCCCTGATTCATGTTTGTTTCTCATCCCATCTTGCATTTCCAGCTTTTGCTGCTTTATTTGGGGAAAAAAAAAAAAAAAAAAGACAGAAAGAAAGAAAGAAAAGTGTTGTGAATTAAAGTGGGTCAGTAAAAGCTACAAACCCCTTTTTTAGAACTCATTCTCTCTCTGTTGGGAGCCTTTGTGTCAGCTGAGAACACTTCAGATCCCAGTCATCACACCCTATGGAAAAGGTCACTTCAGGGTAACCTCTTCAGAAGTGCAGGACTTGCTGAAGCAAACAGGACCCTCGAGCTTTGCTTTTCCATTATTCACCTAGTTTTGAGGCTGGAGCAGAGGCTGTGCACCCCTTATCAACATCAGGACTGGGGAAGGTGATCCTCAGCTCACACTGTGCTCACCCAAAGGCCCCTGTGGTGCTCCAGCTGTAGGTAGGAGATCCATCAGTCAGCTAAAGGACATGAGTGTGAGTGCTGCTTTAGCTCTGGGCCTCTGAAACTGTTTAAGGGCCAAAGTCAGCATGGGGCTTCTGTGCCTGTTGGGAGGCTTTGTTAAAGGTGAGCTCCTGGATAGTTTATTTATCCAGACCTGGAACCACAGTCACAGTATGAACATGGAAATAGGAGAAATAGGAAGTTTGAGCTGGTGGTTTGGCTGACATCCTAGAATTCTATTTTATATCCCCCTGAATGTTGGGGAAAATGGTGGAGTAGATGAAAAGTTTTTGTTTTCTGCATATTGGAGAAAATCTCTTGTCATCAAAGCCAGTTTTGGGTCTTTCAATTTGTACTGCTGCTGTTCCTTACCACCCTCCACTTAGCTGAAATCAAACCTGAGTAAATCCTCCAGATAAATTGACCCTGTTTATACTGACTTACCCTACAGAGAAATCCCATCTGGACTCAGGGTGTTGCTCTCCAGCCCTGCAAAGCTGATGCTGGGAGAGACAAACTCTGTCTCTGCAGCCAATTCCTTCTCCCACCTTTTATTTGACTTTCTCCTATTACTGTACCATAAATACTACAGCTTCCTGGACATTGCTATTTGCACCAAAAAAATAATACAAACAGAACACTAGCAGAAAGGCAAGTGTCTGGCAGGAGTGATCTGTCTGTAACTTCTCTCTCCATTATTACTGCTCTAAGCAATTTAAATGTGAATAAACCACCTCGAAGTGGAAGGAAGCACTGGATTCAGCATGACCGGTGGGTGGAAAAGAGTAGGTATTAATATGCCCAGAGGTCATCTCAGGCTTGTAACACCTCTTGGCAGGGCCTGTGGCAGCCAAACTGGTATTCTCCTACTCTTCAGGAGTGCTGAGGTGTTTGCCAGCAGCCTCCACATCTCACTCCACTTTCAGGATCATTATCAGTGAGGCTGCTGAATTGCCATCTCTCCTGCAGGGACTGAAAAATGTCCACAAAAATCTGGCCACTGGTGACACTGGCCACTGGTGACACTGAGGGGATGAAGATGTTGATAATTGGTGGATTTTCTACCAGAGGGCTGTACCAGTGGAGACTGGACCTGCTCTTGCTGCTCAGCAGCACAGCCACAGTGTCAATGTCCCAAGCCTTCTGTGGCTTTTCTGGTTGGCCTGAGTCTAGCATGCCTCTTCTGTCTCTCCCAGGAAAGGGATGCTGAAGGGGCATTTTATGCTTTACTTAAAGCATTTAGAGTCTCTTCTGCCTGAGCCCATCTGTTGGCTGGCTCAGCTGGAAGTTTACAGTACTTAAACTACAGTTCCACACTTAGATCAGTGAGGTGGGATCAGCTAGCAAAGGAGGAGGTAATTAAAGGGCCATTAGAGCAAGCTGGTCCCAAGGGAGCTATAATGGTCCTGGTGGTCCTGGTGAAGCTGCTGCAGGCAGACACTCAAGTCACATCCTCTGCTGCCTTGCTGGACTCAGGGGTTGGGAAGTGTGTTCTTACAGGTTGGTTTGAACTGAAATGTGTATGGCACAGCTGTGCTCATTCAAAAAGGAATTAAAAAAGCTCTAAAGAGGGAATTAAACCTTGCTGAGGCCTGCCAAGAAAATGCTGACATCTTTAATTTTGACTGGAAACATGTAAATCACCTGAATACCTTACTCAGACTTACTTAAAAACTGCTTTCAGAAGTGTTTATAGAGAGAGAGCCCACTGTCACTGTCTTCAGACTATCCCAGACAGCATGATACAAATTTTACTCTTTTCTAGGATCTGTTTTGTACAACCTGCTTTCCATCTTGTCTTTTCTTCCCCTTTGGCACTGCTGATGAATATGTTTCACTTTCCTATGGCTCCTACTCCTGAGTTGGCTACCAGCTACAGCATCTCTCTGTGCTGTTTGGCATCCCCATCCTTGCTCAGGTCAGCCTGAGGTTTCACTTTTGCTTAGTTAAAGCATAAGAGGAGCAAAAAATCCCCACCCAGAAGAGCACTGGAAGAGCTTGCTCATGGCACTGGCAACATTTCCAGATGGTCTGGGTATGGGTTTCCATAAACCACAAACTGATGGATGAATTGCAGACAGAAGTACATTCTTCAGCTGCTGGAGGTCCATGAGTAGTGCTAAGAAAAAGGCTCACTCATCCACGCCAGCTTGCAGATTCCCACTCCATCACCTAATAAAGAGCCAGAGACCAGCACACCAAGTGCCAACACTCCTTTGTGGCCACATGTCACAGCACAGCAGGACATTGCAATGGTGTACGTATTTCCTGTGTAAAAGCCATTCACCCCGCTGGAAGCAAACACCAACAAAACACTTTGCAAAAGCAAAGAGGGGGGCAGATTCCGTGATAACACAGGATTGCTCCTGCTGCAGGGACAGACAGAGGAGCTGCTGTCAGCCATGGCCATGGCATTGCTTCTGCCTTCACTGGGGGCAGGTGAGAGCTGCAGAGGGACTGGATCAGCCAGAGCCCAGCCCTGATGAGCAGCTGGAGGGGCTCTTGAAAGCCCCCATTTTAGGGCTCTGTAGTTTTCTTTCCAGTAGAAGTGTAAAGATTGTAAGAGCATAATGTAAAAATATATAATTCTGTCATTTATGCTGGACTCGTTCACCAGCAATAGCTAGTGAGGTTGAAGAGATGGGTCTGAGGTAGGAGTGGGGTGCTGCCTGCAGGCAGTATGTAGGTGTTTCCCTGCCCAGGTATCCCCTCCCATTGCCATGGGGACTCTTGCCTGTTTTGGCCAAAATTAGATTGCGTTCTTTTTTCCACTTCTTCCATCTCGCTGTTCTTAAGTTTTTGAAGTGTTTTAAAACATTAGTGTTAAAGAAAATTTCTGTTGGAACTGAGTGTAACCAAATAACTTGGATGTGATTTGGACTGATTTATAATTAGCAGTTCTAAGCAGGAGACTAATTTAACTGTGTCATCCTTTCTGCTGTAACTCCTTTGCTCTTGGATGCTGTTTTCCAGCAGCCCAAGAGCACAGGAGGGAATGCCCTGCTGTGCCTCAACTAACAGGTCAGCCCAACCTGCTTTGACTCACCCATTTAGGAAATTGAGTTGAATACCAGGTGTGCAAAGTAGATCTGATATGAAGGATTATTTGTTTTGCTATAGTATTTTGTGGTGAGATTATCTCAGGGAAGAGAAAGTGACTGTTCCAGGCCAAAAAAGAGGACAGCTTTGTGTTCCCAGTCAGTTTGAACCATCACACTTCCCAACTGATCTGATTTTTTCTACAGGTAATTTTTTTGCAGCACCTGAGGGTAAGTCCTCTTATCAGCAATTTTTACATACTGTCATGGATAGCTCTGTTTTGCTGCTGTGACCAGCTCTTGTCCCTAGTTTTCATGGAAGATTCTTGCAGATAAATCCCAATCAGGGCATGTGCTTAAAAATCACCATTTTAAGCACTTTACCATTATCTTCCATTTCAGAAACAGCTGTCCACAGATAGGAATCCAACCAAATAAATCCCTAGGTAGATTGGCTGTTCTAAAAGCAAGCTTTACCTTGTGCATGTGTTCATTCTTCCAAATTAATGAAATGGAGCCCCCAGTTCTGTTTTCCAGTGGCAATGGGGGATCAGACCAGGCAGCTGAGGAGAATGGGAAACACAGGCCTGGAGGAAAGCAGGCAAACAAGTACCTGACAATTGAAGCAGTGATAAATAAGGCAGACATGTAGGAAAGAGCCATAAATCAGGAGGAAAGGGGCTAAGAGAGAGAGAGACATTCCTTTCCTGAGTAGAAAGAGTCTTCAGTGTGTTACTATTTCTGACATGGGGCAGAGGATGGGGAGGACAAATCCTCCTGTGTCAAGAAAAAGGAGTAAATGCAGCATGTCTTCTTCACAAAATGGATTTTTTATGAAGACTAAGAAGATAAAATGCCTGATATGCTTGAGGGGCAGGGTAATTCTGGAGAATAGAAGAGTTTTCTTTCCCACTTGTTTTCCCATGCAGCCCAGGGTTATTTAGCTAAGCTTTTAATACACAAGTGGGAATTTTGCTGAATGATTCTCCAGCACAATTTTTATGCAATTTTTTTTCTCCTGCCTCTTTCCCCCCTTTTTTGTTTTCTTTTGTTTGAACTACCCATAGGCAGTGGTTCAATAGCAGACTCTTAAGGAATGGGTTATTGGTGTGGGTTGGGGTTGATCTGGTCAAAGATGTGGTTTTTGGTTTTTTTTCCTGGCCTGGTTACTGGGCCAGAAGACAGAGCAGCAGTAACAGCAGGAAGCAGTAGCTGATTCCAGGGCCAGCTTCTGGGTGGCACTAGGATATCTGCCTTTTTTCTCCATGAGAAAATGTAATGCAAGTTAAGCAAAATCTGAATACAGGGGTTTTTTTTTTGTTTTGTCCAAAATCTGTGGTAATAAGAAAAAGAACAGAGATTGTCAGGCATTTAAACCCTCCAGCTCTCACAGCATGGAGTGTGACAAGGCCCAACTGAAAGCAAACTTGTCCTCCCTAAGATCAGGTATGAACCACAGGAGTATCCTCAGAGGAGCTCCAGCAGCTGTAGACCCTGGACTGGATGAAAAGCAAACATTAGAAAGCAGATCCAAGGAGGCCTTGAGTCCAAAACTTTTAGTTGTTTTTGGGTCACTCCCTCAGCTAACAGATGATATTAATTTCTTTTTACTTACCTCTCTCAGCTGCTGCAGTTACAACACTTATACATCTGCAGAAGGTGCAATATTGCATCTTTGGGAGTTTTGGACCTTCCAAGCACTTTTACAGCTTATGTGTGCATCTCTAGACTTGCAGAGGGAAATCAGCTGCAAGAGGCTACAGTGTGTGCTGAAAGTGCCAGCACTGCTGCTCCCTGTTCTCCCCTGCCTCCTGCAGCTGTTGCTGCTGNGGAAGTTTTTCCATGGACTGAAATCATAGACTGTGTTTTCCTGGGCTCTGTGCCAGGCAACCCTCCCTGGACAGACCCTCCTGTCCAGGATTCAAACTCTTTTTCTTGGGTCCCACACCTCTCTGTTGAGGTCTGTGACCATCCAGGGCACCCAGAGGAATGCCCTGGACTCTGACACCCACTGCCCACAGTCCCCTCGCTGCAGAAAGGCAATACAAAGATTTCTTCTTCTCTGGGAAAAGAAAGCATCTGGGCCATAAATGCCACAAGCCCTCCTCAGTGACGCTCTGTGTATTAGGAGACATCATCTGGCACCCAGGTACTTTTCAGGAATCCCTACTACAGCACTTGCCAACACCTTGAGTAAGCTCCGACACTATGTATAATTTGTTGCTAAAAGCCACAGGAGATGCAATTTATGGCATTCTTGAGTTCTTCCCTACAGATCTCACAGCTTCTCTCATTATACTGAGAAGGCTGAACCCACAGGTCTTGCTTCTATTAACCCATCAATACAACAGGCATTTTATCACCTAAAGAGTTTAGAGTCTCTTCTGCCTGAGTCCATCTTTTCTGCCTGTTGAAAAACAATGTATGAAGATTACTTTGAGGTAGTTCTTGCCCATAAAAAGTTGATTGGTCCTCCTTGAGTAAGCAACAGATCCTCCAAAGTTTAAAGTATGTCTAAAGGTACAGCATAAATTGAGGATTCCATTAAATTGAGGGTTTAACATGGAGACTAGCTGCACAAACCTTCCCAGAGAAAACTTCCTTATGTGAATTTTCACAGCATTTTGTCAAGGTGTGTAAGTTTTTTTGATCAAGGATTTTGGTCTCTTCAAAATATTAAAAAAATGTGATGAATTTTGACAAAATGCAAGTGTTATTTGCAGGGATATTAGGGTCTGTTTTGGTATTACAGTCAGAAAGATATTCTCACTCTGCACTGGTGCAATGTCTCCTTAACTTCAATTGTTGAGCATCCTTAAGGATAAGGTTTAATAAAGCTGAAACTCTGATAAAGGAACACAACTACTGTTGATAAAGGAGCACAACTACTGTTGTATCTAACAACATAAACCAGCACCAGGCTGGTCAAAAACTTTCTTTTTTCTCTTGCAACAGAGAGAAAACAAATGGCCAAACAAAAGGCCAAGCCGATACTTGCTGCTGAACTTCTGGTTAAACTCAGCTATGTGATGTTGCTGCAATCAACATCAATATGCAAGAAAGCACTTTTGCAAGGTATGGACAAAACTGGCATGGTAAATGCTGTTACTCTGCTGATTCCAGATCTGCCTCATTTTGCTTTGGGCTGCTGCAGAGTTTATGTGTTTTAAGGAGAACAGGAAGTTAGAGTATTAAGGTGGCTGTAGACTAGTTCAGTACTTTGGCTTTTAAAATATGTTTTGCAATGTAATGGCCCCTTTTGCTCTTTTTTTTTTTTTTTTTTTTTGGCACACTAAATGCTAGATATCCTTTTCTCATTCTTATTTTGATAGCAAATAACCTCTACTGCTGCTGTTTTTTCAATATTGGTCTGTGGAACATCCATTGTGTGGAACTTTTTACCCCCTAAGATTCCCATATTGGCCTATGAAATGTCTAGGGCACTTGGATGCCTGGGCTGAAAGGCATTTCAAAAAGTTGAAACAGAACCATTAGTACTTTTTTTTTTAAATGTTCTCAGTTCATTTTGTAATCTCTGCCACATGCAGAATAAGTGCTTGGGTGGTGTACAGGTCTCCCCTGAATTGGTCCATAGTGTTCTGTAATTTCCTCAAGTTTAGGATTTAGGAATAAAATTACTAACTGACCTGGACAATGCCCTGCCTCAGGTCATGTGCAAGGTGACAAGTTTATTATTTTGTACACATTCTGTGTTTATATATGTTTATCATTATGTTCCAATGAACTGTGTGATACAGATCTGGGGCAAATCAAAATGATCTCTGGAATTCCAATGGTTTAATTTTTTTTCTGAGTGGTAAATCAGTGCTCTCCCTTAAACTGTTGGTTACAACCAGATTTTGATATATTAGCTGCTATACTTAGGTGAATTTTTGCATACTAAGTAGCATGTGAGTTGTGTATTCATAAACTGAGACTGAGATGTGGGCAAAAGAAATTAAAAACTCCACAAAGACTGAGGCTCAGGGGAAGCACTTTCTAAAAAGCTGCCTTCTCTTTTTGTCTGCCTTTCCACCAGTGCTTTAGAAAAATGTCATTTATAACCTTTTGAACAAGTCAAATCTCCTTTTGTCAGGTCAACCAAAAAAAAAATAAAAAAATCCAGCTGTTATAAGGATTTAGAAAATCAAATGATGGGAAAACCTCCTCAGTCCTACTCGGCTGACCCTGCTCTTGAAGCTGTGGTTCTGTGTAGAAGCCTCAGTGTGCCCCCGATCTGCCACCCTCTCCATCAGTAGGCTATTAGAAAACATTTCCTCTAATCCCATCATTCAGTACTGTTGTGGAAACCAGCAGGCTCCCCAGCAAATCCACCCACGATTATTTTTATCCTATTGAAAGCGCTGCCTTATCAGACATAATTGAAATGGCTCATGTGCTGCTATGTGAAGAGCAAATGGGTTTTACCATCTCTCAGGCCAAAATAAAATATGGATTAAATTGCAGCCTGCCAGCACAAAGTGTGCATTGTGTGGCTCTGCTCTGTAGTGCCCAGCCTCAGCTTGCTCCATGCCTGATAAAACACGGCACCCTCCATCAATCCCCCATTTTTAAAAGGGCAAAACAAAGCAGCAGTGTCTGCGCTGGAATGTGCTGCAGGTAGCGATCTAAACCTCCCTCACCAAAGAGAGTGAGGGGATTAATTTAATGCGTGGAGGTTGTTGCTTGGAGGGACTTCATAGGAATGCAATCCAAAGGCCCTCAAAGAGACCACAACAAAGGGAAAAGCCATGTGATCTCAAACTCCCGGTAGGATGAGGAGCACTGGATTAAGGGCTTGGTCTACCTTGTAGAAAAGGCAGGAAATACTGTTGTACTGAATAGCAATGCAAGCAGGGAAAAGATTTTCGGGTGGGTGGGTTGGTTTTTTTTGTAGGCCTTCTGGAAATCTTGGATGGAAAATTGCTGCCTTGTTAATGACATTTATATAGTAATTGATATGGGCAAATGTTTATGCAAATTTTGTGGTCACATATGTCATGTGTTCTGAGTTGTATTTTGTTTCCAGACAGAGTAAATATCTGTTTCCCAATTCCTGTTTGTTTATTGATTATGTATTTTTAAATTTTTGTCAGGAGCACTCCATCGTAATCCTGGCACCACTGAGAGATCCCTGTCTTGGCACAAAGTAACCTCCCAAACATGCCATGTGATACTGTGCAGACCTGCAGACCTCCAAGTGAACTCCACAGACACTCAGGTGGGCTGGGCACGTGAACTGCGGCCACTTGTGACAGTCACAGCAGAAAACAAGTAGAAGACTGCTCAGGAGGGCAGCACATGGACACAGGGGTATAAGGAGTCCTTGCTATCCTGGGCAGGTGAGCTCCAGTTAAGCTCTGAATTATGTATTTCAAAGAATGTAAAAATAACAGCATTAGAGAAGAACCAATGTGAAATTTGCTCAACTAAAGCAGAGACAAGGACAGAGCAGCTTTTGAGTCTCCCCCAAACATTCTCCCCCAAAAATCAAGAGTGCTATCATACTCCAGCACAAGCACCCTGGCTTTATGTTATCTGCAATCCCTATCTGGATTCAGTCTCCAGTCACTGCTTATGGCTTTATCATAAGGACCAATTTTATGCAATTATCAAATTACTCTTTCTTCTCAGTCATCTACTCTTGTCATTCAGGCTATGCCATTCCTTTCTTCATCTTTTAAATTGGGACCATGACTCCAATCCTGCTTCAAAAATACAGTTCCTCTCATTATTTGCTTATCTGTTTTGTCTGAAACAACCTGGTGCTGTGGAGCACTAGTTCTCTTTTCTAAGACATTGTAAAGACAGCAATCTGTCTTTTTATCCCCAGCTTCCCCCCACCCCCTTTCTTGAAAAGCAGAATTTTTAAACAGTTTTGAAGCACAATGATTTTCAGCATTGATGTTAACTTACTGCTTCCTCAGGGTTCTCCTGCTTGAAGAATGATGCTACTGCCAAACTGCATCACAAGACTAAGATGCACCAAATTCTACCATAACCTCAATATAATTACACTACTATGGAATTCTCCAAGAATTAGAAGAATTCATCACTAAGTTCATCACAGAAAGCTATTATTAATTTGAGGTCAACAAATCAAGACTGGTTCAGGTAATGTTTTATTCACAAGTAGAAAAAGTATTACAAAACAATTTATACAAGATTTTAATTTACATTTGTTAAAGGAGTATTTAAAACAGCACTGTAAGTCCCTAGACATGACATGTGGGCAGTTTAAATGCAGTGATAGTGGATGTTTTCTATTGGCATGTACAACATTGTTTGCCACAGGCAATATACAAAAGACCAATTTGGTTAAATTAACAAAAAAAGTATATACAAAATATACACACATATTTAAAAAACACTCTCTTAATTTTTTTCTTCCCAATTTGCTTTCAAGCTTTCACTCATTAAAAAGAAAGAGTATCTTTCTCTAGGGTTGCTGGGTAAAAACAATTATACAAAGTCTAAATTCCAATGGGAAAACATACTGTAAGCAGATGCTGGCAAAATTTTTGAACATTGCTTTTTCAACTGTTATTAGTGAAAAATAACGTTCTTTGTATGTTCTAAAAATATTTTGCCATATACTGAAATGCACATTGGATTTTTTTTTCTATTTACAAAGTATGTACAAAGAAGCATACATCTCTTCATGCAAATGTAGAGAAAAATAATGTTTTATAACTTCTTAAATGTATGAAAGTATACAAAGAAATTATTCAAAAGTACTCATATTTAAATATATATGTGAAAGTATTTATCTGAGTAATTGTACTCTATAACTGCCTATTACTCCATCAGTGACCAAAAGATGGTATCTACTACTTAAAACACCAAATCAAACAAGAGAAAAAAATCCCTTGGGTAACTTGTTGACTTAGGTTTGAATTTGAGAACTGTTATTCATGGCTGTTGCACAAATGAATAATCTCACTGGTGAAGAGCTGGAGCATCTCTGCCATGGTTGCCTGTACTGATTTTAGCTATCCTTGTGCAGGTCCAACCTTCTTCTGTGCGCTTCAAAGCAGAAGTCTTTTTCCATAATGGATTCTGAATACTGTCTCAACATTTCCATTGCCACACAAAACATGTGTGGAAAGATGAGTAATATTTATTGCCAATTTGCATGTGTTTTGCTGATTGCTTTGCTTTAGTCAAGGCACATTGAGTACTTTAAGGAATAATTGCTAGAGTTCATCACAGACAAGTGTGAGCCTGTTGAGTGTAATGAATCAGTAGAGGTTACTGGGATTATCCACAGAAGCAAAAACTATTTTAGGGATGAAAATGGCTGAAAAAAAATTATATTAAGGGATGTGATAAAGCAAACAGCTTTTTATATTTTGTGTGGAAAATTTGAATTGACATGGAACTACAGTGAGACAGACAGAGTGTCTTGAATGAAAGGAATTCCTAAATTAATGAATTAGTTCTCCACAGAGCTTGACCCTTAAAAATAATGCATTAATAAAAAATCTTGGTAACAGTCTCACTGTATAAATACTTTCATGGCATACCTGCTATAGTCTGACATTTTGATTCGACAGTTGATTACAATTATTTCAACATTCAAAATTATATGCTACAACAAGAACTGCTGTATTCCAATACTGAGACTACTAATTAAACACAATATCCTTATCTATATGTCCAACCTTCATTAAACTAAATCTAATTTAAAGCTAATCTCCTGCTACACTTAACAGAACAATACCACCTCCCAAAAATGTAATAATTGGATGGAGGGGACTTCAACCACACATACTGTAACATGCTAATTCTCTAACTCCCCAAACTAGCTTATTGACTATAATTTAATTCATAATAAAAGCTTCAGTTTATTAATAGGTGATCCTTTTATAAACAGAAATGGATTTTTTTAATCCGTCCTTCAATAGCAGGAATATTATTCAAAATTAGAATCAGAAGGAAAAAAAATCCTAATGCATGCACAAATCTGCAGGCAGAGTAACTGGCACCGTGTTGTCCCACATCTTCTGACACCTGGAGCCATATTTGAGACCCCCCTAAACACATTAAAGTATTTTTATTTCTTGCTGTATTTACACACACTATTAAGCTCACTCCATTGGATGTTTTAAGACTCTGAGGAAAGAGAAAGAGAGACTGAAAAGGTCATAAATCCACTTTCAGGGTCCTCATAGGATGCTCCTTGATGTTTAACTTCCCAGCCGTTACAGCTCAGACACGACTGCTCAGAAGGTGTGAAATGATGCCATTCTTTCCCAGCTGGTTTGGAAACCATGCAACACTGAAGACCAGACTATGTTTGATGAGAATCAGCAAAGGAGTGTAAGGGAAGCATTCAGGTTTAGTGCTGAGAGAAATAGCTCCAGTTCCTAAAAAAAAGTGACAGGAAAGTGGTTACATAAATTCATAAGAAACCAGCATGTACGTCAATATTTGACTAAACACTAAAAGAGTAGAGGTAGACATACTGCTTGCTGTAAAATTCACTTAAACTTGAAGATTAAGCCTGTATTAAAACCCACATTAACAAGCTTAGACTTGTGTGTACAAATACAAAAATACGCTATTTTCTGATTTTGTTATTCTTCTGAAATATAATAATAAAACACTGACCAATGCAAGACTGTAATACACTGACAGGCAGTACAAAGACCATCCTTTCCTCAAAATATTTCAAAAAGATATGGAAGATGAAGAGCAGATGGGAAAAAATGCTATAGACTGAGATGAAATAATTGTCTTGGAGTTGTACAGCTGGCCATTGTTCATCCTGAAAATACATCTCAAGTAAGCCCAGTCCTGGTCCTGTCCCGTGAACACCACTGAAATTTCTCTGCCAAAAATGCACACATAATGATGCACTGTAGCATCTGAATGGGGAGAAATTGTGAAAAATTTATCATTAAGGTCTAGTCTAGGAAAAAAAAAAAAAGAAGAAAAACTTTAACCCTCCTGAAGGCCTTGACTATTCAAAATTATACACCAATCTCAGTAGTAACAGAGGACAGCAGAAAACTATCCAAGCATACAGGATTTTGAGATGCTAGAAAAGCTGTTTCCATACACATAGGAATCAATAAGAAAATTTACAGTTCATATACCATAATGAGTATAGTGAAATAAAAGCCCTTTTTTGTAGTCATATTTTGAAATTCTGTGGTTCTTTTGATCTAAGAAAACTCTTAAATAATATTAATTGCATACCTCTGAAGTTGATGCATGGTTTGGTGGGAAAACACCCACAAACTTCTGATTTTTAAAATCTTGTTAATATGGAAATGCATTCCCTTAAAACATCAAGAACTAGCAGTGAGAACTAGCAGTGTTGAGATCTGAAGTCGTATCCATGTCACTGTCCCTTCCTACACAGAGCTACAAAACACGACTGTCACCAAATGATATTGGGCACACACAAAAATAAAACTGTCAGTGCTGCTATCTCACATGTGGGCAGGTAGTGCCCAGCATTGTTACAGACAAAACTCAACACTGCAAATAATGCATTGAGAGAAATATGTGCCACTTGCATAAGGCTGATATTGTCAGAGACAGCAGCAAAGTTTCAGGGTGACAAGTTCCATTGAAGTCAATGGCAAAACAATTCTTGATTTAACAGTCTGTTCCCTTCCCTTTCCTCCTCTTGACAATGTCATCTAAACAATTCAGGCTGGATTTACAAACTATTGCACTTACATGTTTTCATAATATGTGTGGTTTTTGCTAAACACTAATTACTTTCCACTTCATGTTTAGGAATAACACAAAAGTGTTAATGCAAACCAAATGGAAGAGGATCAAAGGGATGCAGTTTTAACTCTGCAGATGGCCCAAAAATTTTCAAAATTACAGATAGTATAATTTTCTTAATTAAGTTTGGTGCATTATTAATATTAGTGGCAACTTCTTGTGTTTCTGCCTCTGAGTTCATCCACAGGAGACTGTTTCAGCTTTCCACAGCCTGCATAAGCCTGGAGTAACAACACCACTGGCCGTCAGTGCATGGGTCATAATCTGGGATCCTTTCACAGATTAGTTACTTGAGGCTCCAGACTACTTCCAAAAGTAGAAAATTCCATTTTAAAAATATGGAGCACAGATAATATTGAAAAAGATATAATGATGAAGCAGTAGCAGAGTGACTTTTTGCAACAGTTCCACTGTTGAGACAATTGTTTATCACCTCTTTGCATTTTGACCCCAGATCTGCATTTTCTCTGAGCTTTTATAGATAAATTTGCATTTTATGGACTAACTTATGTTTTATCTGATGACATGGGAATATAAATGGCATTATAAGGCATTCTCTTGTGTTTCCACTACTACTGCAGTAACTCCACAGAAAGGCTTTGTAAATATTTGCAGATGAACACTTGCATGTCTTTTATGCTTTGTTTGCAATAAGCAAAGCCAATTCCTCAGTTCTCACTCATAAACAAAGGCTAGCATCACACAGTGGTTTGGTCATAAAGCTATTAAACTGATTTTTTTCCTTGAAATGTAGTGAAAAAATTCCTTGATAAAAGCTGACTGGTGTACAGATTTACCCCTGTATTCTGGTTAATATTATTTCAACACCACAGTTCGCGTAATTACACCTTTCAAATTCAGTTAATGATTTAAAAATGTGAAACTGCTCAAACTCTTGTAGAGGTTTAATTTATTTCAGCAATAGCTAGGTGTAACCTATGGAGAAATACCACCCTACAACTTCTTAAAATTCTATTTTTATCTAGCTCTACATGCCTGGAGCACTCATTCTCATTCCTTTGTAGTTATGTTTTTTACCTCTTTATCAGTCTGTAGAGTCATTTGTTGTTCCATTACACTTTGGCTGGCTTTCAGCAGTCACCAAGTTCTGAAGTGATGAAACTTCCATGCATGTTCTGTGTTCGGAGATTTCAAAGGACTTTGCAAGATTTCCATCAAGAGACTTAGCTGAAATAAGAATTTCACTTAGTTCCTGGTTATTATCCAATTCAACAGCGGCTGCATTTTCAGTCTCAGGGCTGCAAGATTTTGCAGATCCTCCAGCCAGTCCTGAATATGATTCACAGATAGAAATGCTGTCACAACAAGCTGAGTTTTGCATGAGAGGCCAAGCATCTGGAATGTCTCCACACGTAGAGTGAGAAAGAGAACCAAGGAAAGCAGGAATCATGTCTCCAACAGAATCAGAAGCTCTGCAGAAGGATAAAAGGCACACGGTTTATAAAGCATTCTGGAAAATATTATCAGTATTTTAATTACTGATCATTTGTAATTATAGGGATTTGAAGGTTTAACAGGGTTATCTTAATACTCTAGAGACATCCTATACAAACAAATTCTTTTAAAAAGGAATACAGTTTGTTCTTTCCTTGGAAATGACAAAAGCTCTGGTGAACACTACTTCAGACAGTGAGTCCAGGATTCCACAAAACATGAACTACAGTTGGAGTGGTTTAGGGTCAGAAATATGACAAAAAATACTATAGTAGTGTTCAGATATAAACACTGTCACAAAGAAGAAGGAAGTTTTTTTTCTCAGTGCGTGGAGAGGGGAGTATTAAGATGTAACAGGCTTGAAGGGCAGCAACAAAGATGGTTGGGCAGAGCCTAGGATCTCCAACACCAGGGGGGTTTGGTTGGTTAGGTTTTTTTTCTCCCCCAAATTGTAGATAGACAAATATCTAATGGAAGTAAACAAAATAAAGTGGCTTCAAATGGGAAGAATGTGGGAGAATGGAACAGGCAACAAGGCTTCTTGAAACTGTGTTTGCTTTAAACCTGAAAATTCATCCACTTTAGATTTTTGAGTTTACTCTGTCTAGCCTTCAAAATGCAAAAAGTTTTTCTTCTATTCTCTTTTACATAGAAAGGACATAATATTAAAGAAGAGCAAGCATTATTTTTATTTTATGGAAAATGGAAGAAAGTAGAAGTGGAAACTCAGTACTATCTACCTCAAGTGTATTTAAAGTGCATGGTGGTAGTGACATGTGCCAAACACCGTTGAAAGTCCAGTAGTGTTTTTCACCATATATACACCAAAATAAGTATTAACAAAACCAGGAAGTAATACCAATATATTTTATTTCCAAAAACCATCTACAGATTTTTGAAAATGCAAAGGCTGTATTAAGTCTGATATGCAGTGCGACAAAACTCGTCCCACATTAACATGCCTATAACAGTTTTTAAGTAGCCTTACTCATTTCCAAAACACGATGCTTTAATAGCTTTGATATACACACAAAGCATTGTCAGAGATGAGGCCAAAAGTCAGGACATTGCACCACAATTGAAGGAAATACATTATTCTGGCAAAGGAAATTGGCACAAGCTCCATTTCTACTGGAAGGAACCACAGGATCTTTGATGTCCACATAGCATGGATATTACAGTTATTTTTAAAGCCTTAACCAAAAGATTCCTCAAAAAGTACACAGCTCTCAATTTGTCAGCCTCAGTGGTATACAAGGATGACTCAAGCTTGTCGGTATTTAAACAAGTTGTTATAGAAAACTTAGATATTTGTACTTAGGTCGCTAAGTCACCTTGCACAAACAGTACTTATGAAGAAGCTGCCTCTACATTTTTAGTTACATGTGGCCATAAGAACAAAATAGCTGAAGACCAAATTAAACCTTATATGGAAAATTATTCTAGCTAAAAGAAATAAATACATCCTGTGTTAAAGTATGTAACCAGGAAACTCTGAAGGACACCATAAATTTTATACATTTAGCTCATTGCCTTGCTGTAAAAGTAACTACTCTACTACTACACTTACACTCAGCTGATCAGGAGAAAACAAAGGTTAAAACCTGCTAGAAATTCAGAAATAATAGATATTTCAAATACTGTAGTCCTAAAGAGTTCCTTAAAAAAAATCTTCATGCCACTTGTGAACTGCACCTCAGTCCCCCCCAGATGCATGGGTTTAGGCAGCAACTTGCTAACCTTTAGCAGAAGAGGGGGTGGCCAAAGCCTCTAAGGTACCACAGAGTAAAAGGAACATTATCTGCTTATGAGAGAAGCCACTTCTTCAGAGAAACCCATGGATCAAGTCAGCATTTACTAAGTAATACTTAATTTTTTCACTATAAACCTATTCTGGCACAACATGAGATGATATGGATACAGCTCATCAAAATCCCTCATTCCACTTCAAGCAGCTCTTGTCTCTGTATAAATATTAATTTGACTGCATTTAAAAAACACTTCATGTTTAATACACATCTGTAAAACTAATTTACCTTTCATTGAGCGTGGTCTGTGAGTGGAAAGCACAACTGTGGCTGCTGTGCTCCATGCTACAGGTTTCATCACAGCACAGTGAGGGAATCAAGTGAACTGGTCCTAAGGAATGAAAATTAATTTAAATAGTGTTAAAAGTGTCAAAGCTCTGTATAAACTTAGTCTCTGGGTTTTTTTCAAACTTGAATATTAGTTAGTTAGTTACATTATAATATATGGATTGAGGAAAGACATTTCTTCCTGTAAAATGTTTTCTTAAAAACATCTTTATTCCTTTAAAATCAAAGTATTTATAGAAGCCAAGTCCTTCCTCCAGGAGTAATATAAAAGCCAGCCATTAAAAAACCTATTTTTATATTAATTTTCTTCTCAGTTGAATACACATAAGTGGAAGCAATCTGAGTTAAGCTATCAAGATGATATTTAAGCCTGTGCTTTTGTGTTAAATGATGTATTTCTTAATGCATCTGTTCTGATACGACTTCACAAAATGGCAATGATTTGAATTTTCCAGGTTGTCAATGTCCTTTAGCATTCATACCACGGTCTTAGATACTCTCTGGTAAATCCTTCACACTAATTTAAGTCTCAAAGCCAGATACAGCTATTTAATCAGAAATAAATGAGATACACATTTTAACTTTTTTTTTCAAGTAAAGTCACTGAAATGACTTCAGGAAAACAAACAAACAAACAAACAAACAGCTACTTAAAAATCCTTTCTGCTTATTAAGAAATTAGCCTAGGACAAAGGGTAGTTTGACAGTGTTAGCTCTGCAGTTAAATTTAATTGTCACAACTCAAGTGTTAGATAAAATAAAGTCATCTTTCAGTAGACCTAACATACCACATGTCTGTGATGTACTTCTTTGGCACTGGCAACATGTTCTGTGGTCATATTCACTTAGCCGTGGTCTATCAAAACATGATAATTCAGAGCCATTGTAGTGAATGTCTTGTGATCTCAGAGACCCTTTGAACAAAGTGAATAAAAATCTGTGTCAGTAAGTGTTATCCCTTTTCCTGCTCAGAGCCATCCATTTTCACAGAATGTGTAATTGTCATGCTGTAAAACATGTCCATACATTTTCCAATTGAAAGATCCACAGTGACCATGCGGCTTCCAATAATGCGAACCACAGATTTTGCAACAAACCCTAGAACAGCTGGATCAACTACAGCCTCTTCTAGGAAGACATCTGCTCTCATTTTGATGATTTGAGAGTATATCTTATTCACTGTTATATTTTTGCAGTGTTTAATGATTCTCAGTAATTCCCATCTGAAATTTTCCAGAGTCAGCTTTCAGCCACTGGGATTTTGTTTATATTATCTTAAAGAGCTTTATATTAACAGCAGACTTCCTTTAATCTCTTTAATTGTCGGCCAAGGCAAACAAGTTACTGCACTTCACTAAATGAAGTCTGAATTCAGAGTGTCAGAATTTCTCAAAACTCATGTGTAAAGCAAATTCTAGGTTAGGAACAAGTCTTACAATGCCTCTGTAAACCTTTTAATTTCTGCTTGTGCTGAAAGCAGTAATAACATCAATTCATCCTAGTCAGTATTCTTGTTTGATATCCAGAGTTCATTAGATGCAATAAACATATTTTAATAAAAGTTTTATAAAAGTATAAATGGGAACTGGAGTGCTTTTCACTTTTTTCTTCCTTATTTTAAATTAAGAGGCAGAAAAATGTTTATTATAAACAAATTACATTGATGAGCTGTTAAGGATTTAAAAGAAATTTACAAATCTGTCTTTGGCATTTAATTCATCTTGAAAGTGCCTGTAAAACCAAAACTTTTAAGGACAAATCTATCATCTACATTGGTCTCATTCATTATCTTGATGACCTAATCCGTGTTTCACAATAGTATTTGATGCACAGATCTTCCAAACTGGTATTTCCACATTGACATGGCAACTCTGTAATGTCCCATCTTGAATCATGAATGGTCCACATATATCTGTGCAGCATCTAGCACAGTATAGCATGGAATTGATGCAGTTGGAATATTTCTGGGCATTTACACAGCATTTTCTCAGTAGCAGCTGAAACTCCTACACTGGCAAACTTGGATGGAGTCCTGGGCTCTGCTACATTGACCCTCTCAATGCTAAACTTGCTTAAATGATGTATATGTTTAATTTCTTTACCTACACAGAGATATGCTAAACTAATACCCCTCTATAAATATCACCAAGAAACAGTAATAACTGGAAACTCACAGCTTGGTTTCTTCTCCATGAACTGCCTCTTGCAATAGATAACACAAAGGATGAGAAGAGCCAAGAGCACTGTTGCAAGTGCACTGCAGATAACAGCTGCCAGGGCAGTGTCTCGAGGACTGGAAGCAGTTGAAGGGATCTTCACAAGATTTACCTTGGTGGTACCTGAAATATAATTAAATAATAATTAAGGCAAACTACAGACACTTCTAGAATATACTCATGTAAATGAAAGTCTGGGAAACAGAAGAGGTTTGCGGCACAGAAAAAAAGAAAGAATGTTCTTTGAAAAAAAGAGAATGTATTTATACGTGCAACATTAGTTGCACGTATAAATAGATATGATTATCACACCATCAGCATGAGAAGAAGTCTTAGAAAAGATATATTGCAAATTGTGCTGTAATGAGTACAGATGCACACAAACACATTCAGACTGTCCATGAGAATGGAATCAGATCCTCACCATGAAAACTAAGACATCTGAATGTTTAATGTCACATGAATTTAATATGGAGAACATTTCCTAGTGTAGAGTTGAGAAAGTGATCCACAAGAGGGAGTCACAAATACATGAACTTCCTTTAATAAGGAAACTTTCTGGGCCCTGAGACACCCACAGAAGTTCAAATGCTGTCAAAATTATGATTCTGCTTTGTTGCATATGTCAGGACACCATGACCATTTCCACAGTCAAACACAGGAATTCAACTCCGCCAACTGTTTTTCTTCAGTGATTTTTTATTTTTTAATACTAGATAATGCCTCTAGTCAACATTCAATAGATTGACTTTACACCCAAATTAGTGAACACTTAAGTAATGTTTCCAGCTACAAAAATTTTCACCTATAGGTAGAAAGTGAAAAATATTTTTAAAGGATCAAAACTTTAACTTACAACAGTTGAAATGGTCTTAAATTAGGTATTTTAAAATTAATTTTTTTAAAAACAACCTATGAATTTTGACAGCCTACCTATTTCAATCTACTTTCAAGTCCTCCTAAATTCAATGAGAAAAAGGAATAAAACACAGACTACTTCTATGACAGCAAAATTTTAAGAAACCAGAAACCATATTTTACTAACTTACAAAAATAAACTACTGTGCCTATTTACCCCAGAAGACATTTGGTTAAAATCTAAAGACTATAATATCCTAAGAAATGGTCATAAGTTTAAATTGTGAGATAAATGTCTGCCAGAATACATTAAAACCTCTAATCAAATTGTACATAAATACTATTGTTCAATATCGTTACTGCAATTTCATAATGGCAGGAGAGAACTTCCTAGCTTAGTGCAATCAGTGGCATTGTATTACTCAGGAATTATTTTCTGCAATATTTATGGTATTTCCTCTACACACATCAAACATGGGCACCAAAGGGTTTGTGATACCATATTGTTTTGCTATTATGCCTATAGAGATTGACAAAACCAAGGTATTTTGAAAAATTTACTTAATTCTAAGACTTTAGACCACTTAATGCCAAAGAAAACACTGTATTCTATGTAATAAAGAATACAGAAAATTAAAGAAATAACCCACCAAACGTATTAAATAAAAACAGTTTCTGCAGTTTATAGTATCATGCAGTTGCTAGTAAATAGGGTAATATAAAAAGGTAGAGAGATCAGATCATGGCCATTATACAGAAGAAAGAAAGTTTACTTGCTCATTTCCTGATTTCAGCATGAACAGAAACAAGTGTTGCTGCATTTACATCTGCTGAAAATATTTCCATTTACCTTCAATTTGTACTATTATGTTCCACTGTCACATCAAAATCTGAAGAACAAATTTATAGCAGATCTTTTTTACATGCTTTCAACTTGCCCAATTGCACTGAGTGGAGCAACTGGAGAAAGGACAACAGAGAGCCACAAAAATGACTGAGGAACTGGAGATTCTCTCTCCTATGATCAAAGTTTGAGAGAGCTGGGATTGCTCAAGCTTAAGAAGGCTCAGGGTAACCTCAACAATTTGTATAAATCCTTGAAGGGACTGTACAGAGAGGACAGAGCCAGGCTCTTTTCTCAGACCAGAGGTGATGGACACAAACTAAAACACAGGAGGTACCCTCTGAACATCAGGAGACACTCGATGACTGACCTCTGGCACAGACATATTTCCTCTTACATAGTTATTATCTACCCTTCTCCTCATGTTTTTCTATAACTCCTATTACTCACGGAGCTAAGTTCTATGGACTCTTTTCCAACTCCTCGATGTTAATTTTAAAGAAAATGCAATAGGTGTCATAATCATTTTGTCATAACTTGAATGCTCCTGGCAGGAGCACCTCAGTCTTCCACAGAGAAAACTTTTCACTCAGTTTATAGGATTCTTGCAGCTGTAGTTTTAAGTTTATAGTTTTAGCAGACTGAAGAAATTTCTGCATGAAGTTCCAGGATATCTGTGAGAAGCAGTAAATCTATATAAAAGCCTGTCTGTATAGCAATGTGTGCTGGCTTTGGTGTGAATATCAGACTGTGCTTTGGTATCAGGTTTTCAATTCTGGTCAACTGCCTGATCTAGTCTTTAGAAGGTTAAAGAGAGACTGGGCAAATATTTAAAAAACAGACAGCAAAAAAACTGATCAGAACATCTTCTAATATTTTTCATAGTAATACACCTATTTGTATTAATGTATGTAAGAGCACTGAACAGTTCTTAGTAATTAGGCCTTCATAATTTGCAGGAAAAAGAATTGTCAATTTTGAAGGGCAAAAAAGAAATAGAGCACAGGAGATGAAGCTTCTATATTTTTGTCTCTCTTCATTTGCTCACAAAATACATCTATTTTCAAGTATGATTATATATTACATATTCTAGGAAAATATAAAGTATATATTTCTTTAATGCCCATCAGCAATATTCAAACTGGAAATACAATGATTTCATTTTAAATAGGGATGGCAAAATTGAAAAAATCCAACTATTTAAGATTTATTTGGTTGATTTTTTTTTTCACTTGAGAAAGCAATTTTCTGTTCCTGAGAATGCCTACCACTCATCTTCATCTTCAAAGAACTTTTTGGAATAGCTACTCTGAGCAGTCCATTGTAGTCTAGCTCTAATTATAATGATAGTGATCTTCTCTGCAGAGACCAACATTTCAGAAGTGGATTGCTATTGTAGAAGTGGCCCGTTGGGCATTGCTGAACTCTGCTTTCAATGTTACTCAGACATGTATGCATTTTCATAAACTCTTTCTTTTCATAGACTTAATGGACCCACTTCAGTAAAGCAAGGAGCTGGATTTTAAATTTAAACTTGTACTTACATCTATTAGATGATTACATGATTAAATTTAAATATGCAATTAAACGCTTTGTGAACTGGATGGGATACATTCACAAAGGAGCGAGAAGGTGCACACCGCTTTCTGATTCTGGAAAGCATGCGCATACTACCTGCATTTTATTTAAGAAATTAATTTCCTTTTATTAGTTCTAACATTTTCTGAAAATGTGCTAATATTGAAGAAGAATTACCCAAAATATCAAACTGTCTCCTGCATAATTTTGAGCAGTAAGCTTAAATACACATTCTTCCCTTAATTACCAATTTTACATTATAATGGCAGTATATGCAAAGGTGTGGTCCTTAAAAGCAAGTAAAGTTTCTGTTAATCCAAGACAGTTAAACAGCAACAATTCAGCTAATATGGAACATATGAATCCCAGCTGTATCACTGAAATTTCTGCCAATAAACAGAAAAGCTGAATTTTCGGCCTATTATACGAAACAACAAGAGACAGGGCAAAATATAAAAAGACTTCCTTTGTCACTGATTTCATGTTTATTTTCTCCAATTTTTTTTTTTTCAGAACCATGATTAACTACAGTTGCTACTGGAATAAGTAAACCTAAAAGAAAGCTTTTTTCTTTTGGTAGATTACCATGTGAAAACAGAACTGGGAACACTGTATGTTTCTTCCATGGATACAGGAAACATATACTAACTAGTAAAGTTGAGGAGAATAATATGTGGAATATTATGTTCAGGTTTCTTTCTTAACATGTCAACTGAATGCTAATTTAAAGAGAGCTTACTCAAAATAACAAAACTAAACCAAACTGCACTCAAAAAGCAGTAACATTGGACAGAGCGCCATCTGTTACAATCAGGATTGGAAGTAAGATGCAAAGGTTAAAATGTTGTTAATTCCTGGAATATGGGTATTCCTGGTTGACAGGGGAAAGGAATATTTGCCTATTACAAAAACTGTTTGCCCATTATCTTTATGTTGAATGGCCCAACTCAACTCAGTGGTATCAACCTTAATTTGACAAGAATTAAGGGCTCAGACATACCCTCAAGTTATGTAATTTAACAAGTTACTGCCTGTCAGCTGAACTGCAGCGGCTATCCATGTGTGTGTGTGTGCTCTTGATCCACAGAAAAGGCATGCCAATGTAAGGCAATGAGGCTCACTTTGAAACTCCTTCATTTTGGGGGGGCAAAGAAAAAAGTAAAGATGTTTATATTGATTTAAAAGTAAGAAGGCAATAAGTTTACCTAACCCCAAATAAGCAAAAGGATGTATTATACACCCTTATATATGGTATAGACAATTCAGATACCACATGTATAAGATCTGTATATATAGATAAAATACATATGTTTTATATACTACTGAGCATTAACATAAATAAAAGCAAGTTTCCCTGAATACATCTTAAGAGTCTTTACAAAGCAGCAGATTGCCTCCCTTCTCCTGATCTTTTAAGCAGGAGGTAAGAAACTTTATTAAACATTACTGTTGGAGACTGTGGTAAACAGTGGGGACAGAGTCTCCCAACATCTGTAAAAAGACAGCCTTTTGCGTGCACAGCCTACACCCAAAAGTTCATCATGTCAAACCACATTTTTCAAATGTGCTCCAAGTGCTGACTATAAAGCCTTTAGTTAATGGCCTACAATTTTTTTCTTTTTGTTTGTTTTATTTTGCTGGTTTTGTTATTTTCTTAATAAATGTACCAAAAAGCCCTAGGGGAGAAAATGACTATTCAAGTATTTATCCATTGTTTGGAAATCCTGAGAAATATGCTTATAAATTAAAATCTTTGAAATCTGATTTATTCATTTCCAAGACAATTTCTCTTGCACTGTGTATTTTCACAAACTCCAGCTGCTGACAGCCTTTTATGTTTAAAATAGTAGAACAATTGCACTGTGTATGTGAATTCAAAATATATATGAACTCCACAGTACTGGGTACACACCACAATGTCTGTAAGGCTTAGCCAACCTCTGCTACACACTTTTCTTTTAGAAATTCAGAGATGTGAAATCTTGGCATTACCATGGTGATCTAAATTGAGCACTATATGAGCACATATAAAAGTAACATTGTTTCATACACAAAACTTTCAACTTCAAGAACCGTCTAGCCCTGTGACTATAAAAGTCTATGAGAGTAACAGCTCAGATCACTGCTACCCTCAAATAACCTGCAAAAACATAAGAGTAAGAAAAAAAAATCAGAGGAAGTGGGATAAAATCTGTGTCACCACTGAACTACACATTCTGCCTTCCAACATAACTGGTTATTAATAAGAAAAGACAGATCTCTCCTTCATAAACTGGAAACACCCAGTATGATTTGATGGCACCAAGTCTATGTTGCTCTTAATGACTGTGGTGTTGTCAACAATTACCTTTATGACTTTTGCTTCTAGACGCCAACTTTACATCTCGGACTGTTGAGAGTGGGCAACACCTACTTTCTTGAAAATGCCAACTCCTTTTTCAGGTGTTTTCATGTGTTAAAGCAATGTCCCATAAAGCTTATGTCAGAACATATGAAATTGCTAAATACAGCAGAAAATCTATTTTCTTACATCACCTCTAACTTGTACTTTAACCACATTCATTGCCGGACATGTTCTGTGAAACAGAACACACTAATTTAGGCTATTCCTTTGTTGAAATCCAACTATAGAATGCATCCATCCCACACAAGCTATGAAAGCTGTTTCATCTTTTCAACAGAAAATGAATGCAGGAAGTATTTTTTGCATTTTTGTACTTTGTATTCTGTATGTGCGGTCCCATTTAATCTTTAGGACTACCCAGTTAGAGAACAAAAAACGTCCCTGTGCAGAATTTGAGTCCATTTCGTCTGTTTATGACAGTTTCTGCTCTATTCGGTCTCTGTGCACACTCTGTTGCTCTCAGTCCCAAAACAGTTACACAAGACACTGCCCACATGAGCAGAGGCGTTTGCACTGTTGAAAAGCAAACCATGTTCATGTGGGCAGCTGCTGCCATCACCCATTTGCCAAGGGAGGAGAGGGGGGCCATGAACCCTTCAGAATCGACCTGTATATTCACCAGTTACATGACAATGGCATGCATGGAAGTAGAAGAATAAGCATGTCTGAAGGTTGTCTCTCTAGCCAGTAGAGAATAACCCACTTTCATTAATCAAAACTGTAACTGAACATTGTGAATCCCATGCATACAGGTCACAGATCTGTTCCAAAAGGTTCAAACAAGCTCTTACAGCTGCTGTGTGATCAGATTGGTGCATGGATTGGTATTCAGTAGGTTGAAATACGACAGTGTGGAAAACTCTATCCTGTGACCATGACTGAGGGCTGGTAGAGCAGCTAAGCCTGTCCCTAGGCAGGGAACATACATGCTCTTCCATATAAATCTATGGGTTTATTTCTACAAATCCCAGTAAGGCAAGAAATGAAATATAAATTAGTCATAAGAGGGTTTTGTCCCTCTCTGATTCAACAAGTAGTAATTTCTAACACTCCACTTTCTATCCCAAATATTTCCCTCCTTATCCTGGTTCAGCTGTGGTAACATCCAGGGAGTAAAGCAAAAGATTTCATAATGATTGCAAGCCTGTGTCGTAAGTTTGTTGACACAAATTTCCATAAACATCACTAATGGCCTATGCATTTTAAGAACTATGGCTTTTGTCCTTGCTTTAAAAATGCTTTGTAAAGGTAACAGTACTCAGCTACCTCACTTCTGTTTGCAAGTAGTTCTGTCATCAGAATAACAGAGTATGCTGTGAAACATTTCATTCATAAAGTTTTGAAAGCTTTAGAAAATAGTGATTGTATATTCAAAACCAAATATATCAGTAAGTGACACATTAGGAAAAGCTACTCTATTTGAATATCAAATTAGGTGCAGGAATAACTTCCTTATTTTGCTCAAAAAGCAACTTCTTGAATTGGCCAAATAATGTATCTAGTCCACACAGCTCGATGTTCCAGCAGCTACCAGAAAATTCAATAAAGTTTTAGTACCTTTCCCTTGTTGCCTCCTGGCCTAATATTAAAATCTGAAATAACTGGGAAAGGAAAACAAAATCCTGATAGTTAGAAACATCTTCACTCTTCAAACTCTCCTAATGTACTAATACTTTTTGTTACCAAGTATGAAAAATATAAATGCTAAGGAAATTCTTCCAAGTATCAGAAATTCCATGCAGAAAGAGCTTAGTTATTAGATATGACTAATAAAAAGTCAGGTCTCAAAGAGATCTAGACTACATGTGTGTGTGCATGTGTTTCCAACACTGGACAATTTATTACATTAAATTTTAAAAAGGTTATTTCCAAATTGAGAGAATATATGAGAAACAAAAACCAGAAGAGACACAACTTTCAGATTGCAGATAATTCAGAGTAATCTAAAAATGGCATAAAATATTGATGCCATTGTATTTTGGTATCCATTTTGAAAAGTGACAAAGGGACAAGGCTTAAGCATGCAGAAGTTAAGGTGTGAAATCTGCAATTTTAAAATCTAAATCTATCTAGGAAGCTAGAGGCTTGTATTTGGTCACAGACTTCCTATACAGTGTGAAGAAAAGGTTAAATATGGAATAGAATCTGAGTATCTGTCATATGAGTAAGACAGTTCCTTCTGTCAGCATGCTCAGCCTATAGATATAGAAAGCTGGAGAAGGATAATGCACTTTGTTCCCCCCATAAATTACTCAGAGGCAGACAGGAGGTTCCACTTCTTTTAAAACTCTATGGAGAACAAAAATCTATGATCTTATTTAAAAATTAAATTAAGAGACAAATCACAAGCATGGCTTATGATGCCTTTCAGGTGCAGCTCTTGAAAGAAGATGTAATGATGGGGTTTCTGTCTATTGAGAAAGCTTAAGAGCTCTTTGCCAGGAAGTATGAAATGAAGACTATTCTACCACCTTCATGAAGATTGTTTTTAGCCACTAGGCTAGAAGCTGAGCTAGGTAAAAGCGTTTTCTTGTCTCCAGTTGAATTTGCCCAGCTCTCAAGCTTTGGCAGAAGAAGTAAGGGCCCCTCTTAGCACAGCTGACTGTCATGTGATATGCAAATTGGAACAAAATTAAATAAACTACACTTAGGCTTGCTCAGCACTTATATTTTTCCTGTTTACAATTATGCTTAAATATCACCAAGCTACCTTAAATTCTCCACACAAGGCACATGTCAGGGGGAGAAATAAGTCTGCACTAGGGAAAACAAAGTATGTTTATCTAATTAAGACAGTTTCATAATACATTGCACTGAGCTGAATTACAATTCTGACTTAAGGTTAAGAGTTGCATAACCAATGCTACTAGTATTTGTTAAGTTTTTAACTTTGCAATCTCAGGATCTCTTAAAAATACATTTTTGGGGTAAGTGATATGAAATACATGGGATTAAATATAAATTTTCAAATTTCTGTAACATAGAGGTTAACACCTTTAGAAGTTGGCTTTACATCCCCAGCTTGTTGTATTACTGCAGATTTCATAAATGCTGTGGTTTACATACAGTGCATCAGTGCGCATGCACGTGCAAACTGTATTACAAATGAAAAAGCTGTAGCTTTGACATCAGAAATAACGATAGCTTATGAAAAGCAGTTATTAATTCACCACTTGAAGCTGCAGGGATAAAGTCAAGTTATACAGAACAAAAGGCTGCAATATACAAGATCCTTGCTTTATTATATTACTTAATCTGAAACATAATGTCTCTCCTCTTTAACAGAAGTCAGTAGGAGTTGGCCATAGAATACAGAAGACATTGTGAAAGGTTATCTTTGAAAAGTCAAGCTCTGCAAGTGAGATTCATCTGACCAAAGCAAAGATCTGCTTTGGAGGGAATCATCTGAACTTCTCTACAGGGGATGGGGAGGGCAGGGGTGGGTGTGGGTAGGAGAAAAGTGTAATCAGTCTGATTTGTTTTAAACACCATCCTTGATCTCTCCACTGAATATAGAGTGAACTTCAGCTCACAGATGTAGCCATCATACATATTCAGTCAAGAAGGTGATATCCTGCTCTGGTTTTATCAAGAAGCAATGAAAGGTTTTGAGGGCCTTTGACTTCCTCTGTTTCAGTTTGTTAACAGATGTTAAACATTTTACACTTCCATTGAAAAGATAAAAGTCAGTCACAACTGCAAAATCTGTAACAGCTTCTTTACAGTGGCAGAACCCCAGGAAAGTCCTGCAGTATTTAATACCTCACATTCTGCATGGGATATAAAATACTGTGTAGCAAATAAAAAGTGAGACTTTCAGAATTATAGGTTTTGCCTATCCTGTGCTTTAAATGAACAAAGGCCCAGTGGGAAATTATATGCAATAATGCCAATACAACCTGTATCAGAGTAACTATACATGAGGGAATCTTATTATGGCTGCAGGCCTCAATTCTGGCATATTCTAACTTTAGCAAGTTCTCTTAGAATATGGCTTTGATTTGTAAGAGACATTTTATCAAAAAGTAAGAAAAATATTTTTCTAAATTTTTTTTTCTGTTTTTATTTCTATAGCAGGAGTGGGGAAAAAAATCCACACCTTAAAAAGTAATTTTTCTTCTTAAAATTAATTAAAAAGAAAAAAAAGAGTAAGATTAGGTTTTAGGGAGTCAGACACAATCGTTCAATGTTGAATTGAAGTTTTCATCTAACCTGTTATTGGCATCTAGGTGAAATTCATAACTACAGAAGTCTGAAGGTCTGAAGACAAAGCCAGAGCTAGTCACTCAGGCTCTCTTTCTAAAACAAAGCCAGAAACAGAATCTCCTGAGAAGTAATTATTCTGAAAAGGCTTGCAAGACTGCTTAGTGTTAGTCACTGAAGCTTACCTTATCTGGCTTGCCTGAACTTTTGAGGTACCTAATTCTCACTCCTGACTGGGAGTTTGGGCTGGCAACTTCAGTGCTAAGCATTAACTTTTAGATGCCCAAATTGGGGTGCATTATTCCATCTTAAATTTTCACACACAGACAGGGTAACTATAAATCACATTCAGTAATATGCACATAGAATCATACCACTGGTCGGAAATGAAACTTTACTAAAACTGGTGGACACAACCCTTTAGTTAAAAAAGTTCCAACAAAGAGCTCATGTTTTTAGGAAACAGTCACAGACCATACCTCAAAGGCACATCACTGCCCAAACTAACGTGAGATTATTCTGTGATCTTTTAAAAGAGGAGTTTGGCAGTACACTGCTTTAGCACAAGTGAAGCAGTAAGAGTGAGACTGTGTGAGGTCTACCACGCAAAAAATTAAAGGTGATCAAAGTAGAGGATCACAATTTGAAGGATACAAGTGATCAGTAGGAATATTAGGTCCTTCTTCTATAAGACTGCTCCCAGCTCATGAGGTGCTGGTTTATGATGAATCATTACTGCTAAGGTCCTCAGCACACAACTCTTGTTATAAAGCCATTGCATTTTATCCCACTTCCAATACATCCCCGTCCTCCAGGTAATTCTAGTCCTCTGGTGTGGTACTTCAGTGTTCTTTTGCTTGACAATGATTCTTTAATAGACAGCTGGCAGTGTGGAAAGTTTGGGCCTAGATGGATTCCATGTTTTCTACTGTATTTTTCTTAAAAACAAGAAATTTAAGTGGAACACAGCCAGAGAATTTATTAGCTGAGCAACTTAGAATCATAGAACCCTTAGAAGTTGAAAAACACCTTTAAGACCATCGAGTCAAATAGTACCTACCAGCACCAAGTGGAATAAAAACCCCAACACACTACTGTGCACTTGTTTAGTCATATTTTACATTCACTGCCAGTCACAGCTTGGACTCTGCTGACATGCAGTCAGCATGGATTTAGACCAGAGGTACAAAAGTCAGTGCTTCTGAAGTGGTGCTAATGCAACCATTCCCTGTGTGATTATGAGAGATAAATTTGAACCAGTATTTTCAGTCTGAATACAGCTTAAAAGCATGTTATTAAATTAATATACTTAAAACAGTCTAATGCTTCTGTAATTAGAAATGTATAAAAAAATACTGAAAAGCCATAAGCACTACTTATTTTTTCAGATTACCCCTAAAAAAATAAAGCAAAAGTTTACTGAAAAAAACCTCATTTTGCAGCTTTACTGAAATGCAGGCAATCCTGGAATAATTCAGAATAACCTAATGGCCAAGTTAAATAAGAACCTTGCAAATCCACCCCATACAGAAAAATAGATAATTGCTTATAGCCACTGCAAGACTGGGCTGAAGGGCTACCCACATTAGTAAGTGCACAAAAAGAAAAAAAATCATAGGAAATAGAACTTATTCACTACAGGTCGCAGATTAGCCCCTTCTCTGTAACTCAAGAATTTCAAGTTCACTTTAATCTAGTGTAATTGAGCTAACCAGCTCTTACATTAAAAAGTAATGATTAAGTTAAATTTCTTGCAGACGTTCTGTACCTAAAACAAACATGCAGTATGCCTCTGGCAAAGAAGCATACTAATTATAGGATTGACTCATAAGATGAAAGGTTGCACAAGTTACTACTAGAAACTGAAGTATGGTAAGCTGCTTTGAAAAAACACACTGAAATTCTCATACTCTGCAGTCAAGAATTCAACCTTCTAACTGTACTTACAGTGTCAAGCAACAAAACTAAATATGCTTGCAAACTGCTTGTTTGTAATTTAGATGAACAAGGTAGAACTGAATACACTGATTACTTCATCATTCTATAATAAGGATTTAAAAAAATGTAATAAAGAAGTGACCTCTACAGTGAGTTTTTATTACATGAAAAAATGCAAAATTAAGTATTTTGGTAATTTTTAGCTTTCTTTTGTTACATAAAACGTGATCTTGCAATGGGTATTTGAGGATTCATTGCTTGACTTCACTCTTAATGCAACAATTCATTTCCTAATTTAGCAGGAATCATAAAAGAAGCACATTTCCAAGGCTTCAGACATCTCCGGGGAAGGATATGTTCAAAGTAGTTTTGCATTTCCAGCTGCAGCTTTCACTGGGATTAGCAGATAGGGTTCCCAGCTGTGAGTTAGAACAAGGATACAAAATACATTCTATATGTTGTCATGAGCTGATCAGATACAACCTTCTGAACACCAGATGGGTACTGCTCATGTGAACTCCTATTATCAGCTGCATGAGCTTCTGATTTGAACTCATGAAATAAATGAAATTTGATTCAATTTATTTTAAAAATAACATATTTATATTTCTCCTTTCATTTTAAGATATATACTTTCCATCATATTCTAGCAAGAAACAAGGAATGTATTGTCAAAGAACACTGTGGAATACTGTGTTCACTCCAAAATACATTAATATATGCTTTAGTAGATAAGAATGGATTACATATAATTAGTGCAATTCTCTTGCTGAAACTAGACAGTCAAGGCTTCTCTGTGCAATTCAGCTTGGTCAAACACCACATCAACTTCACCTACCTTAATTTTTACTGGATTATGACCATGTATATTTTATATATTTTATATATTTCCAGAGATTATGAACAAGTAGTGTTAATAAAGACATTTCTATTCCTAATTTATTCTACACTTGGATCTGTATTATGGAGTCATTTACATTATATCTGCTGACTCTGAAATAATTTCATATTTATATTGCTAACACCTCACTAAGTAGGGACTGCTAATATTAATCTAGATTTTATATTAGACGATTTGCTTAAAGTTTCAAACTTGAGTTTTCAAATTTTTCTGTTCTTTCCCCCAATCATAATAAATGAACAGTTTCAAGAGGTTCAGAAATTATAATTTGTTTTCCATTATTTTCTTTTCTGTACATTTTCTGCCGTCAACAAATGTGGCAGAAGCTTATGCCACAACCTTCTCATCTCAGTAAGTGCACTAATGTGGCTCTCTCTTCACTACTCATTCATCTGTTTTTGTAAAATCTGAAAATTCTTTGCCTGAGATCTCTGTAACTCTGTCAGCACAGATAGAAATTAGTCATCAGGATCAAAAGGATTAAAAAGGGATAAATGACAACAGTATGGATACTCTGTGTGCACCTAGGAAAGCAAACTGAAAAACCACAATTCTATTCTTATCATGTATCTAAAAAATATACAATAACACTTAAATTTACAATTCTGAAATTATTTTTAGCAGCCAAAAATAATAACTGTCACACCTATGGGCCACTGGCAACATTCACCATGCTTAAATACATAATAGTTAAAAGCAATGGAAGGCAAATTCCCTGTTCTCAGAAATCTAGCCTTCCATGGCAAGGAAGGAAAAAGCAGTTTCCCCCAAAGAAAACAAAACTGGCAGGAAGGAAAAGTCTTGTACAGATCCAGAGATTAGTGCGATGCAGGCATAAAAGAAATGATCCATGCTCTCAATAATAACCACCAAGTTCTCTGTCTGATAGGTGTTCGGTCAACAAAGCCAACTCAGTTCTTAACTCAGAACTTAAAAGAGAGTGATGTAGAACGACAGAAGATGTTTGACTGTGAGCAAGAAGACCTCTTACAACTGCAGCAACGTCTGTGAGAGACAATCAGCACAAGTGTGGGACACAAGCTCATCCAATTCTGAAGAGAAAACCTCATGGCTGCATCCCACTTGTGTTACATCACAAGCCTGCCTAAAGTAACAGCAGTAGAGGACTAGGAAAGAACTAGGCTTTTCCAGTTTGGTAGTTTTCCTCTGTTGCAAGAGCTACAGTGTTCCTTCATATATAAAAACTCTTCAGTATGGAACTTTTTAGGTATATTTTGATCCAGAAGAATGTGTCACAATCCATCTCACAAAGCCCTAATTATGAAAACCTGTGTGAAATCAATCTAACAAACCATGTTTTGTCAAAAGAAAAATCACATACTATAATTATCGTATGTAGTTAAAGGAAAGGTTTAACAATTTGCTTGGAAAATGACACAAGAAAAGGAGGATTCAAAGCAAATTCTCTAAAGCCTCCAGAAAGAAATACAACCAAGACATGCATTAAAACCTAAATTTTGTTTGGCTTTGCACACCTACTGAAAACTCTGTTACTGAACCATACCCTGGTCTTGCATACTCCACAGAAATATTTACTTATATATCAAGGATATTTTGTCCTTTTACACAGAAAATATTTGCATTTCAGAAGTGTAAATACAATTATAATGAAGGAAAGACAAGAAGACAATACATTTCTGACTTAAAAGAGGCTAAACCTACACCAATTAACACAGCAGAATGTCATCTAGTGATTCTTCGTGTAGATTCATTCCCTGATGCAGAGGATTACTTATCATAGTGCATGAAGCAATGCATTAAACCCTTGCAGAGCCGTTATAGTGTCATATTCAGCTTTTAAAATTTCCATTGGATGTTATCAACAGATCTCCTTTATGATTTGCTGGTCAGTCTCAATGCATCTAATAATACAAAGGTAGTGACAACCAAAACAGAGGACTGCCCATTATTTGAGATTAAAGAGCAGAATAATTGAAATAGAAAGTCTGACCCAGTCACCTGTACTTTACACACAAAATGCAGGAAGTAGTGAATAAAGTTGAGTTGACTAGTCAGACAATAATTTAAATGGAAATTCACTACTTTTTAGCCTGAACTTTACTTCAAAAACACAACTCAAATCCTTGACTATTTGAACAATTTCTATTGAAGAACAGTCTTACTGGTATACTTTCATCAGGATATCCAAAAAGGAAACATATCAGATATGCTTTTCCCCACATTTTGAAAAGCTGTGAGTAGTAAATTAGACTCTATTATTTACTCATGACTGGGCTGCAGTCAGAATGTGAAAATTATAAACACTGTGATTATCTCAACAAGCGATCTAAGAGCCATTGAGATGTATTGCAGCTTGCTAATTTGAGAAAGCATGAAACTAGGATCACAAAAAGGCCCAGGCTCTGCAGTGCCAGGCACAGCAACACCTGGGCTGCATCCACAGTGCTGGGAACCCATCTGTGACAGGAATACACCTCTGATGTCAGAATCCAAGAGTAATGGTGGGGAGCCAACACACAGTCAGTACTCATGGTAAGGGAAGAGTTCTGGACTGAAAGAAGACACCAAGAAAAGGACTCCCAGACATTATCCCAACCTGCTCTGTGGAGATTGGCATGAGAAGGTACCAGAGAACAGACTGTTCAGAGATGAGCAAAGAGCAGAAAGCTCATAGATCCTGATGGCTTCAGTACCAGCTGTGCACCTAACTGCTCAGCGCTGCAAAAGTCTTTGGATGACCACTGAAGGGTACAGAAAAATTTGGAGGTGCCTCCTTAAATTCCAATTCCATTACCTCTTTGGATCAACTGTGATAGAGAAAGGGATCTGTATTGTCCAGTTATACACCTGTTTAGATCATCCCGCCCAGTCCATGCATATGTACTTCCAGGGCAGTCAGGGCAAAGCAGGTGAAGCACAAACATTTTGGCCTAAATTAAAGCTGCAGTGTGTCCAAGCCACCTGGACCCAGAATTAGTGGAATACTCCTGGAGACCAAATGAAATGTTGTAGGTCTCTTGGGCTTTTAAATGTTTGCACAGTTAGGTAACCATCAAGCAGGACAGTTGGTGATGCAATTTTGGAGTCAGAATCCTGGGTCTATTTGAATATTTACGCATGACACGCCTCTAGATACTTGACAGGGCTAATGTTACCTATATTAAGACACCCCAAAAGCATTCACTGCTAGCCTGGTTCTTTCAGTTAGTAGCTTGAACTGGTCTACTTGGAAACACACTTAGTGAAATAAAATTTCATGGTGCAAAGAAATCTAAGTTACACTTTAGGTAGCAGGCACAAAATAAGGACCCTGCTTATTGTCATTCTAAGAGCTTCAAAGATCAAGAAATTTCAAACACTCATTAACTGAGGTTACTGTAGACTTTCACAGTAGAGCAGACATGCCATACTGAGTACTTCTGTTCTACAGAAGTTACTAGTAAGCAAATTGATTCATTGGAAGAGCCCTCACACCTACAGTTTTGCAGAATTAAGCTGTAACAGATGTGACTAGAAATCTTTCTGATAAAACAAATTTTCCAGTGTAAAAAATAAACGGAACGGTAGAAAACATTTAAGAGTAGTGCAACAAAGTGGGCAGGAGTTCAATAGTTCAAACTGATTGGATGCCCTGAGAGCTTCAGCTTCCAAATCTTGATTCCTTGGTAAAGTGTCTGGCTTACTTAACAGAAACTCTGTTGAGTTTGGGAGTTGCACCTCCTTGCAATGTCATTTCAATTAATAAGCTAAATTTTCTTCTATGGAAAATTTGTGGTGTTTTTTGGTTGCTTTAGNACTTAAAAGTGTTTGGTTTTTTTGTTTTGGTTTTGTTTTTTTTTTTTTTTTTTTTTTTTTTTTAAGAGAAGTAGACAGGATAGTGGATAGAAATGAGGGAAACACTTCTGACCACTTCTGTCTACTAACCATAATGCATATGTAGTGGTAACAAGCTACATAATTAAGTACTTCCATACATATAGGCATAGAAAGGAGAGGTACATGCAAAGAAAGTTGATGAGAGTAAGTTGGGGAAGTTTTAGAACATGATTAAACTGCAATGTATTTGAATTTCCTCTCCATTAAGTAATGCTTCAGAACTATTTTAACTCATTTTAGTGGCAATACCTCTGTTATTAAAATAAAGAAAAATCTGCCCTCTCTTTCTTTGCAACTTTTTTTAGAAAAGGAGCCCAACATATTATCTTGGTTTAGGGCAAATTTGGGAGGAAACTTCTGAATGGAGTCCCTCTGGGAAGCTCTGTGTCACTCTAAGACACAAAAAAAAGTAAATTCAGGACTGTAAAATAAGGAGCTGTTTGACTCTAAGTTATACATGAACCCCAATGGGTCAGAACCGTCTCAATTATCAAGGACAATGAATTGAAAGCATTTAGGTTTCCTAGGTTAATTCTCTTTATGATGAGTGAAAGAAATAAAATTGCAATAAAACTTTTTAAGACATGAATAGCAATTCTCATTTCTCTGAAACATCTCGTGGAGTTTGTTTCAGACTTCCTGAAGATAAGTTACTCTACTAGCAGGTCATATGGAAAATATCAGACTAACTTACTACATTTTTACAAAAGTCTACATTTCAGTTTTGAAATAATGGGAAGGTAATGTCTCTGTAATAAAACAGTATTGATATGTATAAGCTAATGATGCTATTATCTGCACTTAAATTAGCTCTCACTGCTTATGAATGCTGTGAAAAGTTTATACAATATTCCAGCTGCTTTCTATCACAATGTTCAAAACAGCAAAGAGGATTACGAGAGATGCTGTTAGGTAACCTCAAATCAGAACAAATACAGAAATAAAAAGGAGATATATGTTGGAATAGAACCAAATAATTAAGAATAATTTTACTTGCTATATACTTTCAGGTGCCAGTTGTCTCGTGCACTTAAGCAGCCTTTCTTCAAAGGCTGCTTTGCATTAGTAATACAAAGTTTACTGTACAAAGCAACCAAATAAAATTACAGAAAAACTTAATTGATGGAAAAACATTATCTGGAGTCTGACAGCCTTAAGATCACAAAATTCTGTAAACAGAAAAAAGAAAGTGACACAAATTAAAATTCCACTATATAAACAGTGGAACTAATGTGGAATTGAATGTCATCCAAAAATTTCTCTCAAGTTAAAAAGCTGTATTTATGTTTAATGAAATAATATAAAAAGCTACAGCAAAGCTGAGACAGTGGGATTTTTTTCTGTTTTACCACTAGTGAAAGTATTTTACAGTATACACACGTAGCCAGCAAGCACCCAGCTCCCCCCTTACAAAACAGTGTTACAACCCTGCAGACTGCAATTTCTAGCTTTTTATCTTCTTTGTTCTGATGTTTAGTCTTTGGATTCCCCCAATACCCATGACACTCACATGAAAGTTTACAAAGTCACAGATCCTAATCTTGTTAATGTAAATAAGCAGATTTATACAAAAGCTTACTTTTCCTATACCATCTGCTTTTAACACCAGGAAGACGGAAATAACACCAGATTTTATCCCTTAAATAGTACTTTGTATTACTGAAACAACATACCTTGTAGATTTGAAGAGTGACACTCAGCTCCAGGACACTTATATTTAGTTTTCAGAAAAACAATACTGTAAACCTACAGAAAGTATCTAATAAAAAATCTGCACAAGAAAACTGTAAAGGGAACTTTGTGATCAATCTTAGTTAAGGCAGTGAAAATGTCATAGGAGTTCCTTAAAGGAACAAAATTTAAAGCAGGTAAGATATGGATGCCTCATGAAAATGTAATGTTTTCACATTTAATGATCCTCTTCATGTATTTTGTCTCAACAAGCCAGAGTCTCTATTTTTATTCCTCATCTTATTAAAAAATTGTTTATGTTCTAGTTGGAGACATTCTTTATAATTGAAATCAATATGGTTCATGGCAAAAAAAAAAAAAGGTAGGAATTTTAGACCTGAGTGCCGGTTTATTTCAAATGCACATGATGTTACAATCAAACTGCAGATATGTCTACTGCTGTGACTTATTCAACAAAACATTTCTGCTTCATTGAAGCAAAGAATGTGTTTATTTCCTGGAACATGTAGAGGCTAGTTTCCCAAGCTCCACACGGAATGGGATCCCTCCCCCATCCTGTCCACCCCCCAGCTTTCCATGCTCCTTGATCTATGCCATGAAGACAAGCAGAAATAGTCCTGGAGAAGGAAGGAATTTGGCTGGACAACCTGTGAAATTTTTCATAGTGTAAAAAATCAGTATTTTTATAAATGTAACAGCATGGTTACCAGAGGAAAAAAAGAAAAGGACAAGTCTGTTCTTTTGTTGGCTGTTTAGCTGCAAAATACTCCCTTGTGCCTAGGCATTAATTTTCTCATTTCCTTGACTCTCACAATTTATTCCAAATTAACTGTTTGTACAGCCAAATTGATGTGGAAGTTCTAGGAACTATTTTTGTAATACATCTCAAAAAAGTTCCATGTCCCAGGCTCTTCTGCTTAGTAGAAAGCCTGTCCAGAAATTAAAGGATTCTTGTGACTATGGGGCTTTTCTGCATTTTGAGTTGAACAATAAAAAAGGAACTACTTGTAAGAATAGCTGACAAAGTAATTCTCCTCCTTCAATTTTAATCTGCCATCTTCTTATGACTGAAAGAAGGTAAGTATGGTTTCTAACGGTGGGGTTTTTTTTATTTGCTAAGACAGACTAGCTGAAAACAATGGTTGTTCCAAGAAAGCAATGATATCTTCAGAAAATGTGTTCATTACCTGAACCATTTCCACTTCTCTCCTTAACTTGTGCCACCACAAGTGTTCTGAGGTCAATGAGCTTATTAGATTTAAAAGTAGCCTTAAGAAGGGAGTTATTTTAATTCTTTTTCTATCACAGATAGATTCATAATCTTGGTAACTCAGCAGTTTCAGTAACAGTTTAAGCATAACCATGTGGAAAGCACAACAGTGGCCTGAGCAGACAGGAGAGTGAACTCTGCAAATCTAAATTGGTACTAAGACAACAGAATCATTGAACCATATCAACGTTACTGTTTCACCACTTTTGGATAGTCTATATTACCTTCTATTTCAGAATTTACATCTTTGATAAATTTTAATTCCAGTTCAAATAATTCATATTCTGTCATTCAGATGAGAAAAAAACCCCTTCAGATGAGAAAAATGTCTTCAGTTCGCAAAGTGAGCACAAATCACAATTTTAAAAACATGCTTTAATTTCTAATTAGAAATTAAATTTCTAATTTAGAAGCTGACCCTATACATAAGATTGGCATTTAAAGTTTATTTGCCTGGACTAAGTAAATTAAAATATAACTATATCATTGTGTATTTAATTTTCTGACATTTTAAAAACACACGTAAGTCATTGTGCTCCCCTTTAAAGTTTGCACAAAGGTGATAGCAATTCTCCTAGCCTCTAATACTCTCTTTACTTGTTCATTATAGAATCCTTTCAACTTTGCCTCTAGCAATTCACAAACTCATTTTTTCGTGAGTAAATATTTAAACCAGATCTGTTTTAAAATGTCTACAGAAAGGAGATAAAAGCAAGTATTTAGATTTATAGCTAACCAGGTAATAATCAACTGCTCCTAGAAAGAATTTGATCCATGTCTCAGCTTTAACATGAACCTGTAGTCCAGGTAGGGGGCTGTGAGCCTTTGTGTCCGTATGGAAATGTTCTTAAGCAAACAAAAGATTGCCACACACTTTGGAGGACAATTAATTCATTGAAACAGGACATTTAAACTTTTCCTTTTCATCTGTAACATAAGAGCTAGCTGCACTAATATTTGACTTTCTGTTTCACAGTGGAAAGAGCGAAGGATAAGAAAGGCAGAGAATTACAACTTAGTTCTCTGATCATTGAGAGCTTGTCCCACACACTAAATGGTCTGTGTCCACTTAGCTTCAAGTAAAGCAGTCTTAACTAACAAAATATATCCATTATTGAAATAGACCACTAACATTTTCAGCATTACATGGAAAATGTTCCACACCATTATTTATGTATCCTTACAGAATCATGTTTTTTACCTGGACCTAAATTTCCCCTTATTTGATGCTAAGTAAAACTCAAAAGTACCTCAGTTCATTTAGCTACTGTTGTAGAAAAAACTTCCTAGGCTGCTTGAGGAACACACGTACACTTTCCAAAACTGAGGCAGCTGCTGTTAGAACTTGAAGGACCAACACACAATTTCTGAACAAAAACCTTCTGAAAAGTACTGTGACATATGGCAACCGTCCTTCATGGTAGGATTTCTGTTATTCAGGATTTTAATGGGCAGCTCGTATGCAAATAACAAACATTTTAATGATTTCAAACCTTTATTATTGCTTCTGTGAAAGCCAGAAATACTTGCCAATTCTCACGACTTTGCTGTTACCATTTCTGTTACTTAACCAAAGGTGTGCCAGCCATAAGAGCAGGGAACAAAAACGTTTCTAAGCTGGATTTACCACTGTAGCTTGTGCCAGAGGAAATGCTCTTTTCCATGGGGTTGCCTGTTGTCCATTTAAAATGAGTAATAGCTTCCTAATGGTTCAATTTAGGATCCAAGCTTAGGCTCAATTACAAAAGCCAAATCACTATAAACTAAACAATCTGAGTTATTTCAGAAGACTTGGCAACTGCTCTTTCATCACCTTTTCAAAATAATAATTTGTGACTTTGAAAAACAGGAAATACACAAGTCACTAATTACAGTCAAAGCTGAATGATAAGGAAGATAATTTCTTCTTTCCTGTCTTCGATTATGCTAGAGAACAGAATTCATGTTTGAAGGGCATGCTTTCTTGGAAGGGAACAAACAATAGAAAAAAACACATCGAATTTATCAGTTGTACTTTACATTTCACTAACTTTCTTTTTTTGCAGACAAAAAAAGAGTAAAAACAGATGAAGGGATAATACTGAATTTTCCTGGTTGAAGGAATTAAAATGCATGCATATATGAAATGGCCTGTCTCTGTTCATACTCTGTCTGACAACAGCTTCTGCAGCTTATTGAATTTGAGTGATTTACTTCAGTAAGTCGAGATCAGCATTGCATTCTTGGCAGCAAACCCAACAGTGCTTGATATGAAGAACATTCTTTCTAAACACTCTAAGATATTGTCTAGACTACAAAAATATTTGAACATTTTTGAATTTACTTTCTAGGCTTATGTTATACATAGGCATGAGTTACTCATACAAACATTAGAACTTATTTGACTTATTCTCTGATTTACCAGCTTTGAATGTTGCAGTCCTTAAAAGTTTTTGTAAATGTGGAAAATGTTTGAAAATCTGGTTTTATAAGTTTATCACCCAAAAGGCAGTAAAAAGAGGATTGAAAAAGAAGAAAGTTTGGTTTATTTGAAAAAAGACTATCTAAACAATATATGAAATGCTGAAGAAGATGAATTCTTATTTCATTGAAGTTATTACAATATAAAACTATAGTTTTATAGTATGGGAAAAGTATGGGTTTAATGCACAAAGTATGCTCTTGGTTCTATTTTAATTTTACACAATTAAAAAAAAGAAAGTATATTTATAAGAAAACAGTGTGTATTTATTAAAGTTGCATAAAGTATTTCAGGAACCTGACTATTCATTCTTTCTATAAACAAACGTTATGTTTGAACTAGGGGAAACAACTCCTAAAACTCCTAAACTTCACAGTTACAGAAACAAACAAGCAAACCTAAGATTTTCCACATAATTATCTTGAATCACGTGTATTTTTCATTTTATAAAGTAGACAGCAATAAACACAAAAATAATAGTTTCTTTTTACATTGAACTAAAAACATGATGTGATGTAGACCACCAACAGTCTTGGAAGAAGACTTTGTAACAAGGCTTCTGCTACAGAATAAAGAGATTCCCTCCTTTGAAAGGATTCTAATTCTCTCATTGGCAAAAAAAAAAAAATAGAGAAACCAATTACTTATTTCTTTTAATAGTATACAGGAATATAAAGAGAGAACAATATTATCTCTCTCACTAACCTTAGTATAAAAGTTATTTTAAAAGGTATCAACAAATACCTTTTTGGGTGTCAGGAAAAGATACTACCCTACCTGATAGTTGGCAGAAGGTCCAGGAAAACCTTTCTTTTGGTCTTGGAATTGCCTTATTTTGGCATTAACACAGAAATTAAAAAATTATAAGACGAGATCAGAAGTGGAGTCAAGACTCCCTGACCATATGGTGTGACAGGAATGCTCATCTGCAAGGGACTGGCTATTTGTGGGAACTTCTCAATGATGGTACTGGACCTGCTGAAATCTACTAACAAAATCATTTACTAAGAAGAAAATTAGTTTTAAAAAGAGTTTGTAACTGTGACTGTCATTTTTTCTTTTTGCCAGGCTCCAAAGTTAAAAGAAAACACTCAAAAGGAAAACCAGCACTTACAGTGAGGCTCATAGGGAGGAGGAGGATCACCACAAGGAACACATTCCATGTCTTGAAAGCCTCCAAGCTTAGTCTTCCTATAAAATCTAGAAGACAGAAGAATGTGCAAAAATAGTTAATTGAAACCGGTTATTATTCCTCACAATATTTATCAGGTGTTTTAACAAAATCTTCTGTAATTGCAAGCTTTGTCAATCCGTGTGTCAATGCAATCAATCAGGAAATAGAAGAAAATAAAAGTAAACAAAAGTACAGTAGCTATTAATTAACAATACAAGACAGATCTAAAATAAACTGAGGAAAACTTCTAGATCTGTTAGTCCAAAGGCATGGTCACTATAATCTTATATTCACAGAAGAAATAAACAATTCTGGAGATTTCAGACAGAAATCAATATCCCATTTCCCACAAAGATCATAACAAAAATCACACACATTAAGAACTTACCTTAGGCAAGCTTAGTTACATGGCTAAAAAATAAAAGTGAAGTGATTGATCTATATATTACAAGGTAATTATCACCTCTAAAAATATATAACAGGCCAGGTATCAGCGGCATTTTATTTAAAGACCCTTCAAGAACTTTATTACTAAGCTTATGTTTGAAGAGTATACTGACTACAGTGATTGGCAAAACCCTACGTTCCTAGTCTGGGAACAAGAGTAGTACCAAAGAAAAAACCAGAACTTTAGAATGTTGTATTACAAATTTGTATGTATGACATCCTCTAAAGAACTTACCTACAGCTCCCAATCAAAGAGGTCTGTCTGTCTTTCAACCATTCATTAGTACTAAGACAGAATCAGCAGCAGTGGCCTGTTCAAGACGAGTACGTGAATTTTTTTCTGCAGTGGTCACTAGCACTACACATGAAATAAAAGGTACTAACTCTACTGATGTTGTATTCCTAACACTGCAAATGCCATTAAAGTATGAAGCTTTTATCAGCTAAAGCAAACAGCTTTCCAACTGCTCAAGAAACTCCCGCTTCAACAATGTGAACAGAAACAGACCCATAGGCTGCAAGACTGAAGGGGTCACTGTGATAATACACTCTGAACAAAATGTGTTAATATTTGTTTTTAGCTGACATGCTCACTGTACTGTTTTGAAGCTGAACAACAGAGAATGGCATGTTGGAAACCCACGCGAAACAGAAATAAGTAAGACTGCTGAGAGGTAAAACATCATCTAAACTGTTTGGTTAGGCTCGCTGTATCCTGCATTCATTTGGGCAGCATTTAAACTAAAGGACAGGTATGAACGGTGGTGCATTCTAAAGTTCTGTTACCCAAAACATCCAGAACGGATGTCCTGTGACTACCCTTGCCATGGCTATGACTCCCTCCCTCCTCCTGTTTCCAAATGCCAGAAAACTCAGGTTGTGGAAGCAGCTCTCATTTTAAAACATACTTAACACACCTATCTAGGATGCATTCTAGACCAGAATACAGAGAAGCATTCCCAGGTCCTCTAGTTTAGCTTTACCCTTAATTCATATCCCAATGTGGCTTCTTTTTTATTCCTTTCCCATCTTCCAAAATTCAGCTTATATTGTTTACAGAAGAAGAAAACCTTCTCCCTGCTGACAGCCAAGTAAGCCCTACCATACATATATACTAATATGCCATAAAAGCATAAATCAGTTCACCACATGGCTGCAAGCAGTACCAAAAGTGGTTGTGAGTAACATCTATAATGCCTGGGGCTACACCTTCTTATACAGTAACTTCAGCTAAGATTAGTTACCAAACCTTTACTAAGTGCTTTTAAATGAAGAGATTTCATCTCTGGCTTGAGAAGGAATAATGGCAGAAACTTCAACAGTGTTCAGGTATTTGATAATTGGTATTAAAAAATATATATCTATAAAATAAACCCATTCAAATGTAGATACTAAACAAATGTACGAACTTTTAAGTATATCTGAAATATATACTCTGAAAATACAAAGGCTGCTACAACTGCAAATCAGTTCTCATACACTACTCCTATCAGTTAAATTACCAGTTCAAAGAAGCAACAAAAAAGTCTTTTTACAAATTCACGACAGGTGTTTAGAATATTGGAATTTGGCAACAGTGTAAAAAATAGCATTTTAGAGATCTTAAAATTTAATACTGCAAACAGAGAAAATTAGGAACAGAGATTTGGGATGGCAGGACAACAAACTAAGCACAGCTCTTGATTTATAACGGCAGTTTCAGCAAACAATTATTTCAGATAATTTATCATTTCCTGCTAGGCTCATGTTTTATGAATTTTGAAGAAAAGAAAGGTGAAGGAAATTTCAGACATTAAACCACAGCCACTGCTTTCGACCTAAGAATATATGTGCATGAGAATTATTAGGCATTGACCTAAGGAGGGAAAAAATGCAAGCAAATAATTTGAACATTTTTGAAGAAGGTAGCTATCTATGTTTCCAAATGTTTAACTCTTTATAACGATGAACTAAGTCACCAGTAACACTGTTTGAGGTATTTTGTTCAGGTGCTGTACAGACAGTACTATCACAGACCAAGTAGGTAATTATAAAACCATTTTTGTAGGTGATTACTGCAGCAATTCAGAAGTTATGTGCTCAGATAACACAGTAAGGCCAAGATTAGAACATAGGACCTTCATACAGACACACAAAGGGTACCAACATTTATCCAGAAAACACGAACAAGCAATTTTAATGTAAATTAGGTTAGAATTTGTTCAAGTCTCATCTAGAAATGGTCTTACCCTGGTAAACAGTCCCCACAGAGTGCATTGCTGGTGGCAGAACAGTTGGCCTTCTGAAACCGGTTAACCAATGCACAATCCAGACAAGGCTTGCACTTCTGAAAGCCCCAGTCTTCCTTGAATCTGTTTGGCCTGCATGTCATGCACTGTGCATCCTCCCCATATCCAAAGCCGCATTCCTGTAGGGATTAACAAGCAAGAGCAAGCTATTCAGTCACTGAAAGCGTGAACAAGAAGAGAATGCTGGGATAAAATGAAGACCTAGTGTAATTATTACTGAGAGTAGGTCTTTCTTGAGAGAAAAGCCATCCTTTCAGCAAGTTCAAATGTGTCTTCCACTGCTAATAATCTCCCTTACTTCTATAAGTAATACTTAGTCATCCACTTTATTCATGAAACCACTGTGTATTTGAATGATAAAGGGCTTCAAGGACTCCCACAGTTTCATTATTACTAGCTTATGGCAGAATTATTGAGCTGTCTGTTTTTTAATTAGGTCAGTCATGTGAAAGTGAGGAAACTGGGACAAGTGAAGTATAAAAGCACTTACTCAGTTACAAAAACAGCAAAGAAGCACTTTGATATTAAGGTTCAGAGCTAAGGTGAACAAAGTTAATTGCCGAAGAGAGCCACTGATCTTCAAAAGCTTAGGATTTCTGTTACCAAATAAACCAGAGCTGGTTAATGACCATCAGCTAGGCATGCAAAGTTGCTTAGCCACTAAGAATCTCAAAAACTCAACCCACTACAGTTCTAACGGTTCTCAAACTGTTGGAAAACTTTAATAGATCTGCAGATCACAGGGAGGCACAGTATTTTACTGTACAAGCAATATTGTTATGGTTGGTTATTTCTGCCAAATTTAGCAGTTTAAAGACATTAATTCCACTCATCTGCAAAAGGACAGACACCTAATACAATGGACAACCTGCAACGATAAACACCAAAGCCATATGTAATAGTTTGGTGACTGAATCCTCTGAACTGATTACCAAGAACTATCAAGGGGCAGACAGGCAAAACATCGCAGTTAGTAACAACAACAAAAAACATCCTACAGTTTCATGCACTGTACAGCACAGTCCTCCTGTGATATACTGGGACCATACTAAAATTGGTAGGCAAAAAGGGTTTTTTTAGAAAAATATATATATTTTTACTTACTTCAGATGTAGAACATTTCATACCATTTTATTTCAAATTGACAAGTTTGTACTAGGAATCAATGCCAAAGCCATGTCAGTTGTAGCTGTATCTTCCTGTGTTAACTTTTACACTCCATTTCATTTATGTAATTGTAAGACTGTATACAAAGCTACAAGATTACCACTAGGGACTGGAACCAGACTAACTTGTGTTAGGTTTTGCTCTCCCTAAGCCTAAATAAACTTTTTCATTAAATATCATAAATCTTTAACATACTCTTTCTAAATACCTACTCTTTCTAGTTAGCTTATCCAAATAGTAGTGTTATGAAATATATTATACAACTCAGTTAAACCATATATATTCGGATCTTTTGCTAAATTACTTGGAATCAGTCCCTCCCAAGTCCTATCAAACTTTCAAATACAAGGCTCGAATTAACTTAATTATAAGTTTTCCTTTCCAGACTACCTTTGAAGCTTTGGAACAAAACACAAGCAGGAAATAAAAGTTAGAATTAAATGCTTTCACTCACAGGCCCAAAGTACCAAAGCTGAGTAAATTGCTTCTAGATCAAATCTGCTTTGCTATATAGCTGGATGTATGGACACATCCTAGTAATCCTTTGCATCTTGGAATGGTTTACTTTAAAGCTATAAAAATGGTGGATGCAATATAAAGAAATCTTCCGCCCAAGGAATTTACAGTCTCCCATCTTTTCAAAGATGGCTTCTAAGTCCTTGCCAGGAATTCCGCAGATACCAATACATAACAACTAAAACTTTATGTATGTGCTTTTTATGTTCATATAATATTTGAGGTAGTTAACTGCCTGGCAGGTGCAAATAAATATTTAAGCTTGTAAACCAGGCAGAACTTCAAACAGATCTGTACTCATAATTAACCACATTCCCCAAACTGAAGGATATTATTTAGATGATGGATTCAAATCCTTTGAAATCTTGGACTTTATAATTTAGCAGTCCAGCAAAGATACACACAATTGACTGTTCATCTTTTATCAGTACATGTGCAAAACTGATGTGCACTAGTTTTCTCTGTGTTATATTTACAAAGCTGTCAAGTTATACAGCTGATGAGATCTGAAGAGTTCCCAACTCCCCCTCACCCTTTCCATCCTCCCACTCTTAACTTTAAAAGAGAGCTCATCTCCTGTGGCATTTGATCTTAGGACTGCAGAAAAGAGAAATAAAATTTGTAATATCAATTAGCTAGATTTCAAAAAAACCATTTTTTATTTTTGTGCCAGAAAAAAAAAGAGCACAAATATATGCTGTCTTTTTTTTGCTGTTGAGAAGCTTGCTGTGAAGGACATTTAGCACACTCCTCCGTTTCCATTTTCCCTTTTCAATTAATGAAAATTTCTGCCTCAAAAGATACACAGTACAAGCCATAAAAACCATTCTTTAGAAAACTGAATTCAAGTTAATTACAAAAAACCTTCAAAATTCAAATGCACTTCAATTTTCTTTATATCTATACAGCTTTCACTATCACAGTGATGTGCCATCTCTTTATCCTATGTGTCTCCAGAACAACTGTTCAGAAGTGTTTCACTGAGGTATCCAGTGCGGTGACTGGTCAAGGCTGCCTAGGAATGTGTAGCAAACTAGTTAACCAAACTCATAATTTTGTTTCTAGCTAAAAATATTAAAAGCACAAAATAATGCAGACACCTTTCCAAGAACCACCGGGCCACTGTTAAAATTTTCTTTCACTATGTACTACCCAAACACTGATCCAGACAGCACAACCATAAGTCGAGCAGACTATAAAGGGTACTGGAGTTAAGTGGTATGATTTTTCCCTAGAAGATGAATCCAACACAGACATTAAATGAACAGTAATTTAGATTTTAAACATTATTTCAATTAAAATAACCTTAAATTTCATTTTAAAAAATGCTTCAGGCATCATTAAGATCATAATCTGCAAGCACATTTAAGGATTGTTTCTAGTTCCACTGATGATCCACAACCTATGTAAGTCCCAAGACAACACAGCCGGAGCAGTTCCACTTATGCCATGATGATTACAAGGATACTTGGGTATTCTCAAGAAAAAGTCTTCCAGGCATTAAGACACTCAATTGGTGTCAGGTCATGTAACAGGTTGCGGCACTACACTGGTGCTGGGAAATGAAGTTTTTCCTGATACCTTTGAGTACATGGCCTTGTTAAATAGCACACCGTTTTAGCTTCCTAAAGTACCTCAGGCTTTGGGTCAGCCTCATCTAGAATCCAATAATGAGCTGGATCTATCAGCAGAAGTCTCTGAGCAGGACAGGCTGCAACAGCATTCTGCAAACATCATTAGCTGCTGGGTCAAAGTGCACAGCTTAGGGTCAGAAAAGTTTCATTCTCAATGAAGATGATTTGACATGCCTACATACAGCTGCTCCAGTTTCCAGAAACACATGTTGGCCTCTCCTGAGCGGAGATCTGGCAGGCTTTCTCACAAGCAGCTCTCTTGCTTTTAAAAGTGAAGAGTGACTGCTAAACACGGCAGCAGCTGCTCCCGGTGGCTTCACTGTGACAGCACATCAGTCCCAGCACTCTGATGTTCTGTGCGAGGACTGTCACATCCAGGAGTAACTTCAAACACTACCTGCCTGTTTAATTCACAATTCCTTTTCCTGAGACAACATGCAAGTCTCCTCTTTCTTCATCATATGCCTGGTACAAGGAAGCAAGCTGTGATACACAGCCCCACCTTAGCAGCCATCAAGCTGCCTCTGTCCCATCAGCTCTCGGTACAGCAGCTGTCTCTTGGTGACAGTATTTATCATGGCTTGCTTGATGGTAGTGCTGGCTTCAGGCACTCGCCCTTCCACCTCTTGGTTTCTATTCCTTCCTTGTCACATATTGTCCTCAGTGTACTGGCTCAGCTGGTAACTCTAAAAAAATGATGGTGAAAGAACTGGAAGGACTTTCATTTCCGTACTTGAACATTTTTAAGAAAAAGGCTGAAACGCAAACTACGTCTTTTTTTTTTTTTTCTGCATTAATTGTGATTTTTATAAATTTCAATAATATATAAGGTTTGATTTATTTCAGAAACATTTATAAGACAGGATGAAAGGCTGCTGCTATCAAGCCAAAACAATGACTATTCAGGCACTGGAAAACTGAAGCCACTTAGAGAATGAAAGATATTAAATGACTTGTGCTTAACTACGTGATGCTTTGCTATCTATTGAATGAATGAGAAATGCAATAATGCTGAGCCACATGAAGCAAACACTTCCTTCTGAATCAACACAACTATTTCAGTCTCCCACCCCAGAAGAAAGCACTGCTTAACAGAAAAAGAAAAAAACCCAAAAAACCTAACAAAACCCCCCAAACAAAAAACCCAACCTGAAACAAAGGCTGCACACACTGAAAACTAAGCTAATTCAGTGATTCAAAGGCTTCACAAACACTACCAAAGACACATGTTTATGAGAAGAAAAGGCTATACAGAGATTTTTTTTTTTAAATTAACAAATAGAAGCAAAAAAACATGGGAAGCAGCTTTCACTCTCTTCCCCATCAATTCTATTGATACAATAACAAAGCTTCCTTTCTTCTGATGGCAATATGTTAAAAGTACTTACTAAAAATACAATTAACATAAGTGATCAATGGATTTTAGTTCTAAGCTAATGTAACATTGCAGCATTGTTGTTAGAACAGCACATAGGGAATCAGAAAGGAAAAGCTGAGGGTGGTAATACTTCTTTCTTACTTTAGGGAAGAAAAAGTTACTTTAAAAACATTTTGGAAAAAGAGAGCCCCATTAAATTGTGACAGCAAAAGCTGAAAAGAATGGTTTAGATTCAGAATTAGTTACATGAAATAAGGCTGGGTTTTTTGCTGGTTTTGTTTAATGCTATCAAGGGTGTCTGAAGTTGCCGACCTGTACAGGAAAGTCAATCCAATAGACTGAGCACTGGTTTGCAACCAAAATCAAAATACTCACCACTGAATCAGAGAACAGCCAGGTTAGAAGGAATCTTGAAAGAACATCTGATTCAAACTTTCATGGGTCAGGGACCTGAGCTGATCTGAGACTATCTAGCAACTTGTCCAGTTGCATCCTATAAGCTCCCAGTGATGGGGACTTTAGGGAGATTGTTTCAGTGAATGAATGTTCTCACTGTAAAAAAGAAATTCTCCTGGTACAATTTGTGCCCATCACCCTTTGTCTTGTGGTGCCTTGTGAAGAGAAAGCCTCTGTTTCACTCTGTGGCCTCTGTCTACTCTGTTCTACCAAAAAAAATCCTGCATTACCATGGGCAAGTTGATTTATGTTAGTGTCTCGTATAAACTGAGAAAAGGCAACAGCACTTCCCTAATTTAGAAAGGTAAAATACTCATATAGTATAGCAACAAAGATATATATATCTTACTGAAGTTGTAAATATTAGTTGTAAAAATAAGTGTACACACACACACACATATGCACTCTGTACAGCTGGGTTTTTACCCTGTATTTCTGTAAAGTCAGTCATGAGAAGAAAGAAAACTACATATTAAATTGTAACGGAGATAAAGTAATCTGTCATACACCAGATAGAAAAGCTGGGCTTTTGCATTCAACAATGTAGGCTGATGTGTTTTGTTATAAACATAAAAAAGACACCTGTCTGTCAATTACTTAAAACACTCAGGAGGAACTGAACCAAAAACCTCACCACCAACATTATACTTTACTATACACTTAGACACACAATCATGCTCATATATCCAGCAGTATATCTAGTTGCATCCATAACCACTAAATATTTAATAGAAAACTGACACATTATTTAGTGTTAAGAAGCTGTTACTAAACTATAGCATTATTATATCATTGCTTTCTCATATGTAAAAAAACCAAGCAAACAAAACTTTTCCTGGGCTGCAAATTACTTCAAGTGTATCATTAAACGCCTCTTCCCTTTGCATTCTGACCTTTGACTTAACGTATTTGTTGCTTCAAGCTGTAGTTCTACATGACTACTTTCAACCACATTTCAGTTACAGCCACAGCATCACATCCTTCACTATGATTCACAGAAAATTGTTCCTCTATTTAAGAAGGAAACTACAATTCCACTTGTGTAGGTTTGAGCAAAATCTGTTATTTCATTTCTAGTCTAGAAGAAAAAATATTTTTGAAAGTCTATTACTGTCTGTGAGAAGTAATTGCTTACATAGTGAAATTAATCAAGCATTCATATTTTCAAAACTACCAAACTAGTCCTAAGAATCAGGACTATCAGACTGTAAACAAAAATAGGTGAAGCAAAACCATAACCTGAATAGTGTACTACTGCAAACCATAACCTCGCTGTTTTAGTTTAGTGTTTCTTTATTAAATTGAGTGTAATTACCAAGGGCCTTCGTTTTTATGCTTTTGGGTTTTATTTGCCAACTACGTAAGTATATTATCTGACTATATAAATGCACATCGTACTGGCCCACTGTTACAAAGCGCCATATTTACAAGTGCCTTTATAAATTAACACACTCCCTAGAACCTTTGAGTTCTCAAATTTAAGGCCAATCCAAAAAAATCCAAACTAAACCACATCTATGTCATAAGTCATGCCCAAATCTCTGCTTTAACAGCATTGCTGGTATGACTAAAGCTTCACTAATACTGCCCAACATACAAAGGGATTCCCACTGAAGTGTGAAACTAAATTTTTCTGTTAACGCACTAAACACTCACCACAGGGGGTCAAGAGATAGAGAAAATGTGTCACTCAATTTCAGTAAATCCCTTCAAATCACACACAAGCCACAATACTTAACTTGTGCTTTTTTTCAGAGCTGAACATAGTAGGAACTACAGAGCCATAAGCTGAAAGCTTCTTTATCCCCCTGCAGTTTGAACACACACACCAAACTTAAAAACGATTCAAGTTTAAAAAATTTCAAAAGAAACTGTTCAAATTCCCCTAAACACCCTAAATTCCACCTTCACCATCCTTCTTACATTATCAGTAGAAGTACAGGACAGAGTTTGCCCTCCTGCATGCAAAGGGCGTGCTCTTTATGGTCCCACCTCTCAGGTATGGATCTGACTGCACAGTTATGCTGGAGTCACAGCTTCATGCTCCAACAATGGGCAAAATGTGGGTTTAGAGCTAGGCACTGGAGAGAGGGTTTTACACATGCATGAGTCTTGATAGGTCTACTCACCTTTCCTGACACCACCCTGCACTCTTTTTTGCCTTCCCATCCTCATGTCTCTTGGCAGGAACACACTTGCTCCCTCAAGACATCCAGTCTCCCAAGACACACAACTCATTTTCTTGTCTCTTTTACCTCCAGTAACTGAGTTAGTGAATCTCAACAAATCCCTGCCTCCTTCTCCTTCCAGTTATATCTTCCTTCATTGTTCTCTATCCCTGCTCATGCACAGCACCTACTTTCTCTGCACTGAAGACGACTAAGATCCCCCTCACGACTTGCATTCAGACTCAGATTTTTTTTTTCAAAATTTTGTCAATTCTAGTTCTACTGAATCCCAGCCAGCATTCATCTCCAATGATTGATTTCCACTGTCCTAAAAATCAAGTAATTCAAAAACTTTTATGGGGATTTTCTTTTGGAAGAGATACAATTGTTATAAAAGCAAAATACAATTGCATGAGATTCACAATAGTATTTCCTTCTCCATGATATTAACAAGAACTTCTTATGTGCTTTCTAAATATTATAATGCATTTTTTCTGGCCTCAACTTTTTCAATTACTTTACATGGCATAAAGATAAGAATTAGGTTTATAGCATTTTTAATAACTTGTAAAACAAAGAAATTAGGCCTGACTTGAATCTGGCTTCCTAAAGTGCTCCAACCACAGACCTAGTGAAAACAGAACAATTGCCTGTCTCCCTCCTGTTCTAAGGAAATATAAGCTCTCATTTGAATTTTATTCTGTATTTATGTACTTAGGACCTTTTTATTATAAACCATTCTGTTAAGACAAAAAGTCATATATAAAATATTTAAACTTTGTCACCAAAAATCCAGAACCAATTGTGAATGTCAGCACTGTAAAAATTAAGCCCCTCCACATCAGCAGTCTGTACCAATCACTGGTTTGAAATTAATTTTTCACATTCTCTTCTACAGAGTAAGGTTATTTATTTTTAACTCCCTGTAGTTTTTTTTTCCCCTTTGTAGTTTCTTTCCTCCTTTTTAGCACTAACCCACCTCTAAAGCAATAATTTGAGAGCCCATCCAGATGGTACTGCCTATTTATTAGTGGCATTATCATTTTCTGAACTGAGCATTTTATATAAAATGAAATAGATAACAAGGTTCTTGAAAAACTGCAAAAGGGTCAAACACCAAAACAGTAAATATTTTCATGTAAGCACAGATATCCATTATTTTAGATCACATACATAAATGCACTTAACAGAAATAAAGTAAATTCAAGAAAGCATGATTTCCTTACCTTTGAGAGTTCCATTCCAGGCCCACATTGTTTGCAGAGGATACAGTTTCCAGCGTGGTCCCTAAATTCTTGCTCTCTGCAGTCACCAGTCTCACAAATTACCTTACTTAGCTGAAAAACCCAAACCAACAACAAAACAAAAAAATCAGTAAATTCATCAAAATATATTAAATCTGAGAAATAAATCCATGTTTTGATATGAAAAATAACTTTCTGAATTATTAATTACCCTTAGTCCTACAGGAAGCCAGAGTTAAGTACACTGAGCAGGCAGTGTAATTGTGTGCTATGCTACATTCTGTCCATAAACTGAAACACCAAACACCTAAACGGTGTATACAGCACACTGGAGTAAGAGATGGACACCTCTGAAGTGAAGCAGTATCACCTCCACAGCACTATATTCACCTCTATTTTCTGTCCTAGTCCACTCCTTCATCCATGAAGAGGCTCACAAGGCAAAATTTTGTAATTGTGTGTGAGAAGCTGCCAAAAATTATATGAATCAGTGGACCAAGCTTAAGCTCAAATCAATAAAATGTGTAAGCAATTGTCTGTGTGCAGCATTTGAAGACCTTTAGAGTTAGCAGTAATGTGCAAAACAAAAGACACAGATTCTGCGTTCGGTACAATTTTTTTCAACATGGGGGAAAATATTAATCTTCAACTTACCAAACATGCCAGTAAAATGACAAGCACCTTCAGTTTATCATCTCCTTGTAATCCTTTAGCATCCATTTCTTGTGATTAAACCTTTCTCCCTAGAAAAATATAAAAAGAAAAAAAGAAAAAAAAAGAAAAAAAATCAGTATATTTACATAATTTAAATTGCAGAAGTCATATGTCCGTAGTACTTCATGACACCTGACATGCCAAAATACCATCTGTAAATGCCATTAACATTTTCAGATCGATTCCCAGAAGCCGCTAAACAACAAACATATGCTTTAAAAATCATATGCCTTTTGAAGACAAGAAAATAAACACAAAGTTTCTACAGTTTTAAGTCTCATAAGAAGAGATGGCTATCAGTCTAGAGTTGAGAACATCAACAATTATTAATCCAACATCCCTAACATATGTTTGTTTCTTTCTTGTTAAACACTCAGCACGTAATCAACAAACAAAAGTAAATTTCTTCAAATATGTCATGGTGTTTTTATCATTTATGAGTAGAGACTGACAAATGAAAGGATGGAACCCAAAACAAAAGGAAAATAACAAGAGAAAAAACATTAAAATGCAAACTGTTTTCCAACATGGAAATACTGCAAGCATAATATGCTTGCAAAAATATACAACCAGAATGAACATAAACTATAATTAACACACAATTTCACATTTCACTGAATGAATACCCTAGTTAATGAATTCCAAACAGCAAGAAGAAAGTATCCTTCAGTGTCACTATTGATATTTTTTAAGATAAGCTGTATTTTGAAGTGTAAAAAGAGCAAGAGTCTCCTAAAAAGAACAGAGCAGGTAGAGATGTGTCAGACAGCAGTCAACGGGAAAGCCAAGATGACATTTTTATGGTTATTTCTCACTTAGTGATGGTAATGGTCTATGGGTCAATGACAATTATCAGATTAAATGCATGTCAACATGGGCAAAAAAGAAGACATACTCTCAATGAACACAAGTACATACAGATATAGGATTTGACATGGGTTTCTTTTTTAAGTCTGAGGAAAAAAAAATTAAGGCAAGAAACATTAAATGAAAAAAATTTCAGAAATAATTCTGGATGACCAAAACACGACTTCATGTAAAAAGTACTGTAGAACAACTAGAAAAATGAAAAAGAAGAGTAAAAAAAATTTAAAAGTTCTGAAGTCATGGGAAGCTGACAACTCTAATGCTGAAAAAAATGGGTATGCACAAACAAAATTTCTAGTAATAGCAAAGAGAACGCAGTGGACAGAGACAGTAAAAATATTGTTAAGGGAAATTTCAAGAAATGTTTCTCATCTATTTTTTGAAACATACAAAATGGGTAAATACACATACCATACATTATACCTTCTGGCCAAAAAGTAACCGAATATCTTCTAAGTAAAACCAGATTAGATAAGAGACAAATTGAGAGACTTTGCACCTCAATAACCTTGAAATAAGTATCAAGAAAGTCTTAGTTTTGATCCTGTTCAGTTTTGCTTTCATTCCCTTTGGAATGCTACAGAAATTCAAGAGTAATATATGAAGAAATTAAAAATAACTAAGAATTGTAATACAATAAACAACTCTACACTGCATTACAGAAAAGCAGTCCTGTAAAACAAGCTTGACTTCAGAGAAGTTCAAGACAGTAAAGTTCAAAGTCTAAGAGTTAAATTAAATAAACTGATTAAATATTGATTCAAAGAATCATGCTGAAATTAGTGGGAATTGGGAGAAAAATCCCCAGTGATTTTTGATTTCATGTAATATTGTTCAGTGGAAAAAAGAAATACTTCATGTGCTTTCTTAATTGCTATAGGACTTAAAAATTTACAGAAGTGTGCAAGGGAAATCAAGTAGTAAATATAATTGAATTTCTTAGATTTAAATGTCAAGTGATTATTCCAAGTCATATATATTCCTTAATAATTAAAAAATAGCGAAATCATAGTACAGTTCTAATGTAATTCTGACCATCTATAGAATACTACCAAAATTTCAAAACCAAGGTTCTTCCTAAGGTTAAAAGTAAGTTTTATTTTAAGTTTCAATATTTACTTTTGCTTCTAAATATAGATGTGAAACATATCAAAAAGAAACTGAAGATTGTAATAATTGTATATTTTTGTGTCAAGTTTCACATAGAATTTTGAATACAAAAAATACTGGTGAGCTGTACTAAGCCTAATGAGCTAAAATATGGAGCTGTAACATAATCTAAGAAGTCTATCTTATCTGTGCTAGTCACTTGAAGCATGGAAAAAATAAAGAAAATTAAGAACGGCCCAATTAGCTGCCCTGCAGTCTAATTATTTGCAATAAAACTATATTAGCTTAATGTATTTCAGGTATATTGACCCTATACCTTTTCTACAATACACAATAACTTGGACATTTAATATTGTTAAAAAATCACTATATATACAACTTTTCAAAATCAATACTGAAACAAAGCTAATTACATTTTTTCATCTTTTAGTATTCTAGAGCCATAATTGGAATAAAAATCAAATGCCAGTACAGAACAAAAGGCAGTATTAAAAATCTTGCTGGTCATATTGCCATCTTGTATTTCAGTCTTGGAATTGCTCTGTTATAAGATGATCTTCTTAATAGCAAGTACCTCAAAGACTTTTAGAACATGAAAAGCACAAGGTAAACCATCCTGTACCAAAATACCAAAATAAATTTTGCTCACTTGGGTGTGAAAGTTGATTGCAGCTGTGAAATATTCTCAATTTAAAAGAAAATCTACTGCCATTATAATAGTCTCGGCAAGTCCAACCACCAGGAGTTCCACAACCCAGAGTAAATTTTCAAAATCAAGAGTTTTATAACTGGCATCGAACTATCAAGGACTTCTCCAACTTCTCCAACACTTAACTAAGCTTCAGTTTTTTGACCAATCATTACAAGTTTCATGAGATCTTACAGCTTTCGGCCTAGGATATGAGGTATCTTCTGTATAATACGTCTTCTATAATCAACAAAGATTCCAAAAGAAACTTGCAGGTCTATGGACCTTAAACTTCAGAGCACTTCAGTAGCACCAAGACACATTTAAATAACTTCAGCAGACATGTAGGGATGCCTGTGGTACTCTACCATGCCATCATTGTGCCCACTGTCACCATTCCTACCAAAACAACACCGAAGACTGTATACTGACCAACATGTGAGAAAGAAATGAGCCAGTGTACAGGCAATAACCATTTTTAAGAGGACAAATGAAATAAGATGTTTCTTTCATGACAACATTTTGATAAAAATAATTGAAAGGTAACTTAATGGTTAGGGCACATTAATAACTCATTGTATTGGACATAAGTCCCAAAGGAGAGATAACTGTGTCAGCTGCATGTTTCCTGTTTCAATCTCCAGTTTGGTCAAAAGTCCTGCTTTAAACGCAGAGACTGCAGCACTTAATAAGAGGTTGCCATTCTTCTCTCATGATGTCAAGTGGCATTATACTGATGTCTGTTGGACATCAGCCATTCACCTCATGCTTTCAAGTAAGAAGTTATTAGAAGTTTTTTGCCTCTAAAACACGTGTGAGTAAACAGAGGTTCCATACCTTTAAAGACTATTTGCTCTTGTCCAGATCCTGATACTTAAAACACTGAGTTCAGTTACACTCAGTTTTATCAGAAGAAAGAAACCTGTGGACAGAGTTTTTTGAGGTCACTAAATCATTCCAAATACATCTTATTCGGTTAACAGTAATACGCTTGCCTAAAATACTCAGGGAAAGGCAATTATTACTGGTAATGTACTGAACTCAGAATAGAGAACTTGCATTAGGAAATGTGGTTGCATAATTTAAGGGTCATTTGGGGCCTACTATGCATAGGCATAAAGAGGGCAATATCAAACAATAAATTAGAAACATGTTATAAATGTATTGTGGAAGCCTTTTAGGGTTCTAGAATCCATGTCCTCTAAAATTTTCTCTTACATTTACCAGCTTGCTTGAATAGTAGTCATCATTTTATTTCAGAGTCATGTCAGAAAAATGTTTATTTTTTTCTCTCCAAAAAACCTAAAGTTCCTCCCCTATGAAAGACACATCACCTCACGAATCAAAGCAGCACAATTAAATTATGGCTGACTAGCAGGTTTCTCAGACAAGGAAGCATCAAAACTTTGAAGCTAACATCATCCATCTTCTAAGGGAAACTTTAGAAATAGTGGAGAGTCCCAACTTCACATTCACTTAACCTGAAGTTGTGAATTCCCAGTTAATTCACAACTAGGTCTTAAAAATTTCCCATATCTGATTTGATATTTTTACTTGACGACCGATTTTCACACGCTCTGTAACACTGGCAGAGTATTCTGAGAAGTTCTGGGTAAGAAAGAGGGATGAAAATATCACCATCTTATCTTGCCAACAGAGGTCTCTGGTATCCAACAAACAGGGTCTCAGCTCCTTTCTAACCACCTAGTTCCCACCCGCAGCTGTCAACTGCAGGCAATAAAACAAGGAGTGGCAGATGGCTTTAGCAGTCAGTGCCCCAGGGGCAAGAAACAAGAGAAGGGAAAGTATTTATGCTGCTGCAATGACAAAGACAAAGAAAGGGAGCAAGTTAGGGACAAGAACTTCCACTACAGCGCTGCATATTGTTATTTCTATCTCACAGGTCTACAACACCTTCTCTTTACACCCTGCCCGCAGTCCCTTAGTCTTCCCCTTTGTGAATTAAATGAGGTCTTGTCTGACCACATTTGCTCCAGCTTTTCTGAGAAACGTGGGGAAAAAAAATCCATGCTCTCAGCTAGGACACATTCGTCACTTTAAATGTCACATTGAAAAAAAATCTGTATTTTACGAACCTGCCACACATGAAATTGTACGACATTAGGCAGCTATGGATTTATTTCTAATTTTGTAAAGACAAAGGCAGCAGATTAAAGTTAGAACCTTGCTGGTGATCAAAAATACTTTGATGTATTTTAGGGGCTGAGGGAGATGAGAAGACAGGACCACAAGACACAGCCAGGAATTATTTGTTCTCCTTCTGAGTACCACATGCTTCAAGTTACATTAATTGAACTACTTGTCTTTACAGGAATGACGGTGATAATGCAGTTTATCATTTGTGTTCTTCAACATATCCAGCTTATCATTAATTAGACATTAGAGTGAAATATTGTAACAAAGGTGCAATGCAGCAACATTTTTCCTACACATAAACAAAGCTAATTTTTAGAGGATCAGAGCCTGTGATTCACACAGTAACTCCCACTCTCACCAAAGTTGATGAGCCTACTCATACAACATCAAAACTGTGGTAAAAAAAAAAAAAAAGGTTGCTCCTTCTGTTTAGTACATCTCACCCATCTCAAGTTCTAGGAGACACTGGTTTGGTAGATGAAAGCTCAGTGTCAAGACATACTTGCACTTTTGTACTCAGATATGTGAATAAGTAATACATTGAGAATGCCACTATTATATTCAGACTTCATTTACACCAAAACATACAAACAGGTCTTTTTCCAAGTAATTTTTAGGGATCATGAATTATAAAGCATTGGGCTGGTTAAAACAGTTAATACACCTTGCAATGGTGCAATGCCAATATGCGACATTTATCCAGCCAGTCTTGAGCAGTTTTGGATGACATGCAGTATCTTAAAAACCACAGACATGAGTTACTTTCATTCACACCATTCTCTTTTATTAGGATTGCAAGTTGTTGAAAGTGAGAGAAAGTGACTTATTACCTCAAGAAAGTGACTTATTACCTCGTTAACTGACATTTTAAGCATCTTACTAGCAAACTAATAAAGAAGCTTACTAGATCTAAAAGAAAACAGAAAAACCAACCAATCAACCAAAAACAACAACAAAATAAACCAACCAAAACCCCCAACCCTTTTCTCTTATGGTAACAACCTCCCAGGTAACATGCCTAAGTAACTTGCTGTACACCTGATGGTGAACGTGTGCTTGAAAGAGATTATGCTGTACTTAAGAAACCTACTTACAGACTGAATCAATTTACCATTTACTCATATCAAATGCTACTGGACCACTTTACAAACTTGATAGAAGCATCCATCTAAAGTAGCTGTAAATATAAAGGTAGTAAATAAGTATTTAGACTTTTCAAGAACATCAACTAAAGCTTTTGGTCCAACATCAGATTTAATGGGGACAGCCATCAGGAAAGGAAGTCAAACAATCAAAATCTTTTCAATAAACCAAACTGTAATTGGGGATTTTAAACCTCTTACCAGCAAAAAGAAAAAGTTAGGAGCTCCTATTCCTTCAACTCCAGCCCTAAAATTGTTTGAAGCAAACAGCAGCTTATTTGCGCAGCAGACACGAGGAGCACTTGCGAACATGAAAGCCCAGCTTCAAGGGCTTTTTGTTCGCCGCACTCCGGGGCGCGGAGCAGCCACTCCAGGGCTGTCAAGACCGGCAGAACCCACCAGCAGCAGCAGCCGCGGCTCCGTGCCTGAGCCGTGCCCGGCGCTCCCAGCGGGGGCGGCTCGGAGCGGCAGAGCCGGAGCCACCACGGGGAGGAGAGGGCCCGGCGGAGCCCTGCCCGCGCCCCTGCTGCCGCAGCCTGCGCTTTTCGCGGAGCTCGCTACCATCCCCGCCCTCCCTCGCCGCCCACCGCGGGCCCCGGGGCTGGCAGGCCGGGTCGGTGCCAGGCGGGGCGTCTTCGCGGCAGCGGTGCCCGAGCCGCCGCTTCCCCCCGCACTGCCCCGCTCCGCGGCGGGG